>JBBPCS010068353.1:0-16817 GCA_037974645.1 Hollardia meadi
ATAATTATTTTTGATAATTATTAATTATTTCCGATAGCCAAATTTAATCTATTAGTTGTCACCTTGTGTCCCAACAAGCCTATGTACATATCTGCTGTTACCACTTGTGAGCTGTTTCTACCTGACTTTTTCAGGCTGGGGTGTGCTGAAGCCGAGGTCTAGCTAGCTAATGAAGTTTCCCCCTCTAATGTAATTAATTACCGCACTTATCTGACCAGACAAAACCCAGCTCGATGGATTATATTAGGATGCCACATCTTGGCCCTGGATGGCTGACTGGGAAATGGATCATGATTATCTCGCAGTTAGAACAACAGAAGCACACACGGGCCCATCGCCTCATATCAGATCAATTAGCGGCAAGGCTCTCTCCCCTGCAATACTACTCAATATCATGATGGCTGCACCATCCAGAATGCAAAAAAAAGAAGTCTTTGCTCTTGTGAAAGGGCTGTATACAGTATTTAGTTTGATTTTATTTAGGTTTTAGATTAAAAAAACACACAAAAAGTCAATGACATTAGCAGAGATAAGCCCCTTTTTACACAGAGATTGCACAATATTGCCGCAACGAAGACCCTTACACAGTCATAGACATTCGGGATAAGTGCAAATTTAGTCAACAAACTTCCTTGGATTCATGTCTTTTTGCATCTTTACATTGACTTTGCATGTAAAGCCGGGCACCTGTAAAATTCACTTCTTTATAAAAACAGCCATGGTCCATCAGTATTTTAGTCGCATCCCCATTGCTCACACGTCCCTTGACAGTTGGTTGAAACCATGTTGCATCTGTAACACCCTGCAAGCTCTGACATGGCAGCTCGTGAGGTGTGATATTTGGAGGTTTTGTACTTCCAACAGCGCATTGCTTAGCAACCAGCAGCAGCTTCTCATGGTGGCAGCCAGAATCTGCCTGTGAAAACGCAATACCGTCCTTTTCTCCCCTGGGGGAAGAGGCGCCGGCATCATTATCTCCCACTGGCCAACACTCTCCATATTCCGCCACTAAATTACTTCCTCTGTGCGTCTCTGATGGAGAAGTAAAAGAAAACGATAAGTCTTGAGGGGTGAATATGGAATTTATATACTGCATAAATGGCATGCTTTCAAGCCGAGCCTTCTGACAGACTGGAGAAATGATTCTTTAGAGTCCTGTGAGAGCCGATAGGAGGGGATGGATCTGAAACGGATTGTAGCATATACCTACTGTTTTCATCATCTGTTATTTGTGTCATGCAGCTCACTTTAACCTCTGTGTTTTGGTTCAATAACTAACAGGAGGGTTAAAAGAACAGTAAAAAGAATATTCACAACAGCACATCATTCAACCAGGAAGCAGCTACTGTAGGAGTAGCAGAGGGGAAACTGTCTATTTACGAAACATCAAGAGTGTCGTTTGTAAGAAACATCGAGTAAAAAAAGTCTTCTAAACATCTTCCTGAACAGAGTTCCACGGTGATATGTATTTTTATTTAAACTCACTCTCTTAGTACACCTCTCAGGATAACTCAACACCACTCAACAGCAACACAAACAGTCTCCAAAATGAGCACACAGTTGAATCAACACCTCATTAAAACAGTTTCAACGTACGAAACACTCATGATGTACACAAGGAGTGGATATAATGAAATACAAAAGCAATTAAGAGAGGAATAATTTTCCTGATTGGATGTTTCAAGATAGAGGTGTGTTTTTTTCAAGATGAAATCAAATTAAATTTAAGGGAATTTTTCCAAGCAAAATTGGATTTAAATCTCATTAAATGACAATTTGACTGAAAGCAAAATCAAATGGCTTGGTGATGTGAACGGATTTCCCAACTTTTGACCTTATCTCTGCTTGTATTTACCATGACACTTGTCGCACGCAACCAGTGTTTAACTTTAATTTTCTTGATTTGAAAGTCCACATTTAGCTGTCCTGGGTCAGTGAAGAGAATCATTAGACATCTGAGACTTTTCTTCCTATCGCTCTAGCCGTAATGCACGGAGGATATGTGGAATGAACCGATGTTCTTAGAGATATAGAGCAGTGACAAGCATTAAAAATGTATAAGCGTGTTATACCAAGACGGGCACATCAAAATAAAGTAGAAAATTGTAAGATGGCTTTTAAGTCATCTGTCTTACATTGTTATTTTTGTTTCTTGAGTTGACACCAGTTTGGTCCTTGGCTTCAAATTTGCACATTCTATATTGTGTGGTTACTTTCAGTCAATACACACACACTCAGACATAATTTCTCTCCAGTTTTCCACACAAACAGCACAATGCCTGGAAAACAATGCAGTTTAGGAAAGTTATGTCAATGAACAACAGTCATAATGTCATATTTCTCTGTTATGTTCTTTCTCATACTCATGTTCAGACTGCTGCTTAGTGATTTTGGATTCATGGCTTGTTGCTTCCATGGGTTGTCGCAGCTCAATTTAAGTCATCCAACCATGTGCAATGACAAAGAGGCATCTGTGTGTGACTAAGCACATCATGGGCCTATTTCTGTGCATATTGGCCTTTTGCTCTCATTTTTGGTCAGTGCGGAATTAATTGACCTAATCAGCTTGACGTCATGACGAGAAAAAATCCTAGGCTAACTTCCCATTGAATGACTCGTTCCAGACCCAACACATTCAGTGTGATAATAATTTAAATGACTCTGTCAGCGTATAAACAGACCAGTTAAGTGAAATATGAGCGGGATGTCTCAGTATGAGGCATGTTGTCAAACTGTGTTGTTAAATCTCGCAAGAATGATTTTTCTTGGCTGCTGCAAAGCATTTCATAAGAAGCCGAGCAGAAGTTAAATCTTTCTGTGGGTATTTAGTATTAAACGCAGGCAGATTTACATGGTACAGTATGTGGCTTTTTCTTCTTAGGTGTCGTCAGGTTTTCTGCTTCATGATTCATAAGACATGTTAGATTTGTTTGTGGCCTGCATAGCTGAGATGACTTGGCTATGCATTCTGAACAAATCTGTAGTAGACAACACACAGTCAAATCCAGTACATGGTTCAGTTAACTTGTAGCCACAACACATGTACTTCATTGGGGCATACTTAAGGAATGGTATGTTGCATTTGTGTTGGCTCTGCAAAAGAAACTGCGCATTTTAGACTGAAGGGTGCCACCGGTTATTATCACAACCATCATGCATATCTAGATGATTGCAGGGGCAGGGAGTTGAGGACCACTAGGCACTGTGATTGGACAGATCCTTCGGTGTCACGGCGAGCCTCTCAGACGCATTTCCACGCAATTATAGATTAGTTAGCGCCAGACTGATGTAAGGGTGTAAATCAGTATAGTGGTTGGCAGACAATCTGTCTCATGGACCACATGCTACAAGAGAAACATCACGTTTCCCAGAAATTTCTAATGTGCTGTTAGTGGGACAAATTGGGTCACTTTCTCATTGGCTTCCATTATCTCTCTCAAAAGAAGATGCATAATCTCTGCTTCACTGGATTTTCTCGTTCCTAAAGATGACAGAGGGTATCACATTACGCCAGTTGGTTGCTGTAAACCCATGTTCGCACTCAGTCTGACATCCAGAGGTGGCGGTGATGAGGAACAGCTGCCTTGTTGCGATTTCTCAGTCCCGCTGTCCGAGCTGGTTACTGCTGGTCTCCACCTTCCTGCAGATGGGCACACACAGAGGTGTGAGGTGGAGCATGCTGTGAACTACCGCCCAAACCCACTCACATAAATACCAGCCAATGCGGCCTGACAGGCTCCAGGTCAGCTTTGAGGGAGGCAGAATAATCAGGAAGATGGGAGCTTAAACATCCTCTGAACATAGCAGAGACTGCAGTAACTAACTGGAAGTCTGTTGTCGGATGTGTTCTTGTTCACCTGTCTTGAATTCTTTCCTCTTATGTTTTCTGCTTGTGAATGTGTGAATATGAGGGATGACTTTCTAGGAAACTAGTCAGTTAAAAGGTCAGTCTGCAATCTGTCTGCTAGCATCACATCAGAACATCTTTACCCCCTACACTGTTACACTTTGATACTCTGTAACTGGACCTTTGCCCCGATGGTGGCCGATGGCTTTCGGCTAACCCACTACCCTATACTGTCCTATATAAGTATACAGTATATAAATGTACAGTATAAGTGGAGGAGCTGGCTTTCTGCAGAGAAAGAGACAAGCTCTGTTTCCTCCATTATAATATCAGGCCTTTCAACTGGAATTACTGACTTAATATTATTATAGATCCAAAAATAAAAATCGTTCCAACATAGATTTTTTTATGGTTAATCTGATGTTCAGTTCCAGATTTCTTTATTAATTTTGGCATTTATTACTTTGACATAGATTTTTAGTTCAACAGTTCTGCCATTTCTTGAAGGGGGTAATCGGTCAATTCATCAGCTATTGACTTTTTCCTGCTTGACTCTATTGTTATTATACTGGCCTTTAAAAACCCACTATCGATTTCTAAAGCTACATTTTGTTTGAGCAAACTTTGATGAACCTTGGCGAACCAAATATTTCGCAATGATGTGAAGATTAATTTTGCTGTATGAATACCGGGTGCACCTCCTTGATTCTGTTATGCTGTATTTCTCTTTGTAGCATTGCTTTTTTTTTACTTCAACAATTCTATAAACTGTATGCTTCATCACATTGTAATCTGAAAGTTGGGGTGCTGTGTAAAACATAAATGAAAAAGAATGTGATAATTTGCTAATCCTTTATGACATACAGTATACTAAATTGGGACAAACAAAAGCAACAAAAGACAGGGGAAGTTCGGGAATGCTCCAAAACCACCTGGAACTTTCCCTAGGAAAACAGGTTCATTTGTAACAGGTGATGGTGTCATGATTGGTATGATAGGGGCATCCTCAAAAGGCTCAGTCCTTCACAAGCGTGGATGGGAAGAGGTTCACCACTTTGTGATACACACGATTGCATAAAGGATATTACTACATGGGTTTGAGAACACATACCGTTGTCAGTAAACACAGTTCATTTGCAGATGATTTCATTCTTTTTTAAAGATGTTTTTCACAGTGTTTTTTGGAATCCTGGTTGTAAATATTGAGCTTTTCCTGATACACATTAAGGATTTAAGGATAGAATGTGTTGCGTGCTGCACAAATTGTACGTTTTTTTGGCTATACATAAACTTCACTTGACTAGAAAAACAGCAGAGAGAGAGCCAGACATGCCAGAACTTCAGGAAGGTCAGTGTTTCGAGATACTGGCTCCATTTTTTTTGGCTGACCTCTACTGGGATAAGCCAAAGCCTTATCCTTCACACCACCCCCCCCACACCACCCAACCAATGTCACCTCTTTCCCATTGCTAATGCATGACCTACTGGAGGTGTTTATGCGTATGTCTGTGTGTTTACCTAGAGGGACAAAGCATCATGGGAACATGTTGCTTCTCTCTTTGCTTCATTTGAGCTGTTAAATCCCATGGAGGCTCTGATGTAGACCTCCTCTCACCTCACAGATGGCTCACTGCTTATATGCTAGTACAACATGACTCTCTAACACATGAGGGAATAGCAATGTCGCCATACTTCCCTGACACATGGATTTACCAACGAACTTATAGCACATAGCAACAACAGTAATCTCCCTTCATTTCTCTTCAGTTACACTCAATTACCTTCCAGAGAGAGCTACTTCAGGTTTGTTCTGGAGATATTTACGTGTCTACATTTCTGTGCAGCTCCTCAGCATGCAAGAGTCAATCTGAGATGATGTTTGATAATGCTCTGATTAATATTGCATGGTTCATCTCACTTGACTATTAATATATTCCTGCTCACTTGTATGGTATCTCTGTGGCCCACCTCTCAGGCGGTTCTGCTTGTTATGCTGGTCCTGTGTGTGTGTGTGTGTCTGTCTGTCTGTCTGTGTGTGTGCTCACAGCCCACACACAGCAGATAAGAACTCATTCTCAGGCCCTCTGTGAGTGGCAGTGAGGAGACAGCAGACGGATAAAAGAAAACAATGGGCCACTCTTTCTTTCTCATTAGACGCTGAAGAAGCTGGGTAAAGGAGACACAATGGTGCAGTTATAACCAACCTTTTTCGAAAAGGTGATTCTTTGCTTCATCGTTAAATTAAAATACAATCAGCCTATTTTTGATACTCAAATTGCAGCTTGTACTTTTGTTATTACGGTTAGGAAAAAAACACAGTTACATAATATACTTTCTCTGGCAAGTTGCACCGAAAACCAGAACTGATTGCCCATGTTTACAGATAGGTTTCAACATACATTATTTATAATTCTACCTACATTAGTTGTTACAGAAGCGGTTGTTATTCTCTTGAGGGGGAAAAACAGAAACCATTGTTCAGCCGGAAACAGTTGTGTCTCAATTGTGTTCTTTCCACTGGAAGTGATGGGCACTGATCTGCCGCATCATGGCTAAATGCAGAGCTAGCAGTCTGCATGAGAACACATCAGTCCTGAGGGAATTGTTCTGTGTTGACACCCCCTGTGGAGCAGCTGGGGATGAGTGGAAGGAGCACAGAAGCACTGAGATAGACAGAGATAAACACAGAGATGGACGTAGGCCAGACACCCCTTACGGCTGGTTTGGGTTCCCTGCCACTCAACCAGTGGTCATCGACCACTGACCCACACATTAGATTGGATCACCAAGGTTGAAAAGTTTTGTATGGTATTTTACATTCTTGCATTCATTACTCCTTTTAAGCCACACCTCTTGGCTCCTTGTCACTCACCGGTGGCAGATCTAAAAGGTTGCCCGTTGTCGCAAAGGGGTGGAGGAATGTTTGGTGAATTGGACCAATTCAGGCATTTTTGATAGGTCGGCATCAGCCTGATCCATTTACTGTATCATGTCATTATGTGCACTGTCAGCCATTGCAATTATTGATTTACTGTAGAGTGTCAGCTGGTCATTTTCTATTGCCACATTTCTCAGGCAGAACCATTGCTCTAAAGTCCCAATGTATTATCTTTGTATGAATATGTATATGCATTAGGGCTGCCAGAGCAATAACGATTTTCATTATCGATGAATTATTTTCACAATTAATCTTAAGTCAAAAAAAAATTGTGAGAAAAAAAATTGTCTTCAAATTGCTTCTTTTGTCCAACCAACAGTCCAAAAACCAAAACTCTACATTTATTTACATGAATGCCAAAAAAGCAGCAAATCCTGACATTTAAGAAGCACATATTTGACATTTTCACTTGAAAAATGACGGAAAAGATTTACCGATTATCAAAATAGTTGGCAACTTTTTTTTTTTGATCAACTCATCAAGTAATCATGGCCGCTCTGTGCATGTATGTGAGTTTCAGTTGAATTAAAAAAATTTTTTTTTTTATACAATTCAATATTTCTCATACCCCAATCTGAAATGGAGTTTCTTTTTTTCTGAATAATATGAACTCCAGCTGCTGCCAAGCTTCTCCAATGAGATATTGTCCTCTTCCACCGTGGAGGCCACCACTCTTATTAGTGGTTTAGATGGCCTTGGATATATTGCCTCTAGAACAATTTCCTCTTCCACTGAATAAACTACAAAGCTGGTTCTGCAGTGTGGAGGTCACCCGGCTCTTTCTGTCTTCTGTCCTCTCTCTCTCTCTCGTCTGCTTTTGGTGGTGCATGTCAAGATTATTATGGTTTGTTTTTATTTCCTGCAGCAATACAGCTGTTACTACAGCTCAGAAACAGCTCAGGATCACAATAATTTCATTTTCAAGTTAAAACATACTGAGCGTTGTCTGCCAATGTTGGAGTGACAAATGTAAATTGACAACTCATCACTTTTCAGAGTGCATAGTGACACATATACTTAAGGATAACAGAAACTGACATACAGTGCAGAGGAACTAAACTGGTGGTAGCATAGTAATAGACAGACGCATCTTACTGCGCACCCTTCTACATAAATTAATTACGTGTCGGACGATATAATTTCCTTTTCTTTCTTCTATGTGAAGAATGATGTGAAGTGACAACCTGTGAAAGCTGGTGGGGGTATATCCAGCTTTTATTTTGCAATCCATGAGTGCAGATACTATAGGCCACTTTTTAACAAGTCACACAAGGCAAAGATTTATGCTAAAAGGATTTATTTCATTATTACAAATGCAAAAATTCAGTTAGATCAATGAAACAAACCACCTGTCTTTCCATAGCAACGCCACAAGTGATCTGCACATGAGGATAAATTCTGTCATCGGCATTTTCTCTCCCTCATGACCGCCCTCCTTTTCTCAGCAAACTGTTTGATCAGTTTGATTCGTTCAAACAGAATACGGCTCTCTGTGTTTTCCAGGCAAACTTTACGCTCCACAGGTGGCGTATCTCAGTGTACTTTTCATTTATTTTTTATGGCAGGCCCTTCAGGCATTGGACTCAGGAGCCCTCTTCCTCTTGCACACTCTGTTCTGTCGTTGCTCTCTCCTCCTCTGAGGCTTTCCCCCGATGGTGAGGGTAAACAGCTTGAAGTTGAGGTCATCCTATCGTTAAGCATGATTCTCTGACTGCTGATGCTGCCATCATCGCTCCGAGGGCAGGATGTCTCCATGTGCTCTGTGCCTGTGGAAAAGCAGGGCTCTTCACTGAACTAATGCCTAATGGATATAAGAGTCCCACAGTGAGGCCAGTAGAGACCTAACCTTCCAACTTCCCACAATCTAGCAGACAGATGCGACGAAGACCCACCTGATGGATGGGATAGACGTTGAACAGGTGGAAATCTTTATCTCACCACGACTAGATCAGCACAATAAAACATCAACAAAACATATTCATATCTAGCACTACAAAATATTAAAAGTGCATGAAAAATATATATTTTTTCTATGTCTAACTGAGGAGAAACCAGCGACCTGTTGTGACCATGCAAATAAGGACTACCCTCTATCAAAACCCAAGCCCTGCTTGTGATGTTATACACAGATAAATCCCTTCATGGAGAAAGTGTGCATGGGTGGTTTGGCGGAAATTTTCACTTATCCAACGAACAATCCCATCATCTACTGGATGGATTGGCACGGAATTTTGGTAGCAGAGAGAAAATGACGTGTACAGAATGTTTGTGTTGTCTCAAACAGAGGAAACAAATGACTGTTAGTCACTGAATGAAACACTGATGACAAACGTCTCCTTTCCTGATTAGCAGTGTTTGATAAGCCCTTGTCTGTGACACTGACACACGGGCACAGAGGTTTGTCTTATTTAATACAGCACCCCAGTGGAAATGGCAACTGGTGCAGCTGCCTCCAGTACGGACTCTACATAAAGGCAATACTTTAGCCACACACACACACACAAAGCTTCCTCTGTCCACTGCTTTCTCTCTGCCAGTAGCCAGTCCCCAGAGGGAGGCCGGGAGATTTGGTGGCCATAGAGATGTTGCACACACACATGCTTACACATGCACGCACAAATGTGGTGTACACTGGTCATTCACATCGTAGCACAGCAACTCTTAAGCCAACTGGCTGACATGCACTCAATGCAAATAGGGGGAAGCCAGGACCCCTCCCGGGTGTTAAATAGTCGTGTGTTTGCCAAGTTTGCAGTCAGAGGCACAGGCGTGTGAGGTTGGAACTGAGACAGGTTCCTTCACTGTGCAGCCCTGTCCACAGCCTGCTGCTGCATGGTCGCCTGCCTGCTTCAAAATGAGCCTTTTCCTCAGGAAGAAGCCTGGCTTTATGAGTACACTGCTGAGCGCTCCGACCTGCCAATTGGGCCAAGCCTCTCCAAACTCTCCACTCCGCAGTGCTGCTGTTATTACACCCCTTAGGAATCACAGCAAGTCCTTGCACATTCACAGGCATGAGCATTTGCTTCAGCTCTATCACATCCCCATGGGGTTCACACCAGTGGGTTAGAAACTGGTAACAAGCCATTTAATGGGTTTTATGTCAGGTAACAGATGTATGCATCAGACTGTAAACAAAAGGAAAGACACTGCCAATGTAGCAATTCTAGGAATTGATCTATATGTACTGTATCTGAACATGTTCAATACTATTTAGCCAGTAGAATCTCACAGTAATGGCCACTATCTTTTTTTTTTTGCTGTGGTCTTTAAAAAAAGAATATTTCACTATAATAGAAAATAAACAGAAAGATCTGGAATAGGACAACAAAAGCTGCCAATGTAAATTATCATTGAGCCACTTTGAAAACTCTCACAATCTGCTGCCTGTTTGTCTTTAGACAGCCAACTTCACTGTTCTTCAACCTGGCAGCCAATTTTAGGAAAACGGATGAAAAAATCGGAGCAAACAAGCCAATTGATCAACGGATGAACTTACCTTTTTGAAAGGGTCTGATACGAGAAATTGGCTCTGAATATGTTTTTTGCCTTTTGTAAAGATAGCGATTTCACAATAAATTATGCTAGACATAAAATAATTGGACATTAAATATGCTAAAGCTATCACCATGTTCTTACCAACGACATGTTATTTTTGTATGTCCAGTGCGTTTAGCATCACTTCATTTGAATTATTTAGAAATCTCTAGAAGCTGTTGGCCAGTCTTTAAAAGTGAGAGTCCCATTTCACAACAGTCCTTTAACTGTTGGGCTTTTTTTCTTTTTTTTACTATATCAGAGTTATTCAGATGAGCTTCTAATAGGAGCACTTGTGTGTATTATCTGAACAAAACCTGTGTGCTTTGCTCTCTTATTAAAGTGGCTTATGGCTTGGAGAAATTGAACAGTAGGGAAAGTGGGCTCATGAATGAATTAGTCGTCTGCAACAGATTACTGCTGCAATAAAATAGCATATATCTCATTTGGACCTTAGCAACCATGGAAAAGCCTTGTTGCCACCTTCAGAATCAGGGGGTGCATATCCCGAGTTGGATTAAATCTGCTGTGTTACATTTAATCCTTCACTGGTGTTGTGCAGAAAACAACAAAGTTGGAGGGTGACTTTGAAAACTTGATAAATATTAGTGTTAATATTTCTTCCTCGCTGATTTAAATGCTACAGCATTTAAACGCTGCTGTTAGCTTGATATACCTTTCTAATGCATTTTGCCATGACTGCAATATTTTTCCTGTCATCTCAAGGGTTGCGAGCAAATGGTAGAATTTTGCTATTCATGTTTAGAGGTTTTCTATCATTAGAGCTTGCTTGCACGTATTTGAGGGCCACAAAGGTAAACAGAGGTTGGCTCTTGGTGGCTATGGTTACACAAGCATGAAGGGTGGAAGTTACATAAGCACTGGTGTTGGCAAAGCAAAGCAAAATGATTGTTCTGATAGTGTTTCTTCTATGCTACCCTTCATGTGTGACACAGATATATTATTACAGCCTCATTAGTGTGTGTGTGTCGTTGACATCTAGTTTTGTTTGTTTACGCTACTGCAGTCTGAATAAAGCCTCCCATCTTTCCCCTTTACGAGTTGTTTCCAAAGGCCCCGCCACTATAAAGCATCACCGGTCTCCAATTAAAGCCCAAACTCTAAACCAAGTGAGGGGCCTGCCTGGAGCAGTTAGCTGTGCGCTATATATTTCTCTAAGGAACAGACATGTCACCAAGCAAGAAAAACAGCAATCACCTGCCCTTGTGCTCTTTCTCTGTGGCTTTTCCAATACTCTGTGAGGTCCAGGAAGCAATGAATAAACAATAGGGGAAGCAAGTATTACATGCACAGCCCAGAGCCCAAACAGGTGGGCCGGTGTGCTTCCACATGTCTGGCTCTGTCATGTCCTTCCTGCCTCACTTCCTGGACTGGGTGGGCGCTGCCTGATCTACAGTAGATGCAGCATCTTCCATTGTCAATCCATTATCTTTTATGTTCCTTTCCTCTCAGGCAAATTTCAGCTAATGTACCATTTAATTAAATAGAATGTAAAAAAAACAATCATGCATTGTCATCATGTCCTTAACTGTAGCAGCTATGTAAGCCTTTCAAACGCTTCATCAGTAGTCGAGGCAGGAATCCTGTGTGAAGCGACTGGACCAAAAAACGTCCCCTGGTGATGCAAATGTTCGCCTTTGACTCAAGACAACTTGTCACGTAACTGAATTTAACTGTTTTCTTATATACAAAAGATTGTTGGTCTCCATTCCTACTGTGTTTCTGTATGGGAATGTATGGGTGCTCCCCTGGGACAATAACAGATCAAAACACATTATTGTAAGAGCTCTCCCTGCCTTTCAGCCTTGTTGGTGCCCTGTCAGACATTAAACAAATTAGCCTTTATTCCAGTAAGTTAAAGCTTGGAACAGATGCTTTTCAGATGATGAAATCTGCTGTTGTGGAGACGTAATGTGTTTCAAAAGTGGGACCTGGAGATGGTGGGGCACGGGAGTAATTTTATGACTAAAGAAGAGTGAAGAGTAGGCACAGTCATAATTAAGGCGCCTACATGTTATGTGATATGATGTGACACAGTTACAAACTGCAGAAAAACTGCACTGATATCCCCCATTAGAATCAGATGAGTTATTAAAATCTCGTCCCGGAAGAAGTACCTTGTTCTGAAACTTTTCCTAATTAAAGAAGCCAAAGTGACCCACAGACTTGTTGTTTTAATAATAATTTAAAAAAAAGATTTTAAGAGAAAATACTACTCTTTTGGATAGTAACACAATGATTTCCCCCAATTTTCACCCAGATTTTATGTCCCTGTGGAAAACATGTTTTCCTTGCTGCAATAAGCCACTAACCATCATATTTTACAGGAAAAATTAAGGTCCTCTTGAGTCGAGCACAGCTCACAATATGCTGACCGAATAGTAGTGACTTAGTAGTAGGGATGTGACTAATAACTTTGCCGACTTTTCTAACTTATTGTGATCAACAGTAGACAAAGGAATGTAGGGTTCAACTTGTAGCTCTTGTCGAGCTAAACAAGCTTTCTCACTTAAGAGAAACACACATTGACTGCATTTGCAGCATGAGGTCTGGCTGAATCAGGAACAGCAAACACTAAAACCTACTCTTGTCACATACAATACACAAGGTGCCTTCTTTTTATGCATCTTGCATTATTCATTTCACAGTGACTGGCTTTGTCACAGCCATGACCTTGATCCTCCTCACTGTACACCAGAAGGCTCATGGGAAATGTGTTGACCGTGGTGATGGTTCGGGGTCACGGGACAGCAGTGTATAGCTGAGATTTTAGGAGCAAAAATGTCAGTTTAAGCACACACGCAAAGGTAGTTTTCCTGCTCAGGAGCTGTTACAGAGCTTTTTTGGCTCATGGTTTTGGGTTTACAGCACACTTACCATATGGTTCAGTTGAGGAATTCTGCTGTTTCAGCAACAAAGCTAAGATATAGACATTTGATGGTAATAAAAAGTAAAGTTATATTAGCCCATCTGATGGTAAATGTCCAATAAAACTATTTTTACTCGCAAGGCTCAAAAATGCTAGTAGTAGGTCTTGTTTTCGGGCATGCGGTCCCATTTTTGCAGTATTACATCAGTCTTAAATTGTCAATGTAGACTCCTTGCTGACCTCTCCATGATCCTCTGTGGATTCCTTCATCCCCTCATGTTCCACTTTTGTTTTAGCAGTGGTTTTAGCGTGTCTAGGCCACTTTGTGCTTGGCTGTTGCCGCATTTGTCCACTAGTGTCATGTCAGCCGCCTCGTGGTCAGATTACCTCATCCTGAGTGCTTTAGGAGGCGGATTAAGAAAACACGTATAGACGACGTACCACACACATTTCTACATGTGCATGAGCACAGTGACACAAGGACATCCATTAGGAAGGGGCCTGCTCTAATGTAAGACAGAATGGACTAAAGGTACATTTGTGCTTGTTGTGATGAATCTCCAGAGATTTAATAAAAAGACTGGTGGCCTTGGATTCATGTAGCAACCCCGCACTCCCTCCGCAGATGACAGGATCGCATGCCAGATCCTTCCAAGCCCCAAACATTCAAGGTTATTAAGAGTGTCACTGTCTCTTTCGATTTGTGCCCAGGAGTGTGTGTGTGTGTGTGTGTGTGTGTGTACGCATGCTTTTGGGTGCACACGCATTTGCAAGAACCTCTTTCTTAGCCTGTTTCTTTGTGTATTTGTGCGCTTATTTTGTTGACAACTTTTGTGCTTGTGTATGAACTGCGTGTTTGTAGCTGTCTCGTCTCGTTTTTCTGATCTGGTTTACCATCTAAGTGACAGACAGGCCAGGGTCGTCCTCAGAGCGGTAGGCCGTCACATTAATAATAAAACCAGCTGTCAAACACAATTGTGCGGTGGGTGAGAGCGACCCACTTGATGAAACCCCTGACACCAGTAACACCATTAAAGTGGCAATGTTGAAGCGCAGGATATTGCCCCGTTATTGTTCTGTGTTCTCGTGTGAGCCGGACTTATTGTTTGGGATTTTGAGAGCGATTCTGAATGACGTGCTCTGAGAGCAGGTGTGTTCAAAAGAACGGCATCGAGTGGACGTCAAGAGCGTGTGCATGCGTTCCAGAGACAGGCTGCTTTTGACCAGTAAAGTCTGTGTCAAACATCTTTACCATCCTGACGAGCACAAACTCAAATGATCACAATAAAACAAAACTACGTCGAGTTTATGAGATGGCCTTTTAACCAGTGGGAGGAAGGAGGGAGGAAAAGGGCTGGATCCTTTCCTTGTGGTGGCCCTGCTGCAGATGTCTTACATTATTAAGAACTACACCTCTTTTGCTCTTAAATGGTTCAGGGTAATAGGAGGAGGTTCTGAAAATGGCCTTATAAAGCAATAGTGATACTATAGCCTTCCTCGTGCACTCTAATAGCACTGGCTTTGTGGAAAAGAGCATGGTTTAGCAATAAAATTAGACAGGTGAGATGTGTACAGCCGTTTTGCAGCTCTTTTCGACAACTGACAACTTAATGGATTTCCCTGGTTTGAAAGTCCTCTTTATAATCCCTCCTGCATCATTGTGGGAGAAAAGGCCGAGCTGGTGACCGGGCTATGAACCTGCCTTTCTGTTCGCATTTCTGTCAACAAAGTCCAAGACTGTTCAAGAGAAAAAGAGCGTTTTCTCCTCTTGCGACGAGGCTGAAGGGATATTGCTGCCGTGCCCCCAAGGGACAGTTTCCTGCATTTTGACAGACATCTGACAGAGGATAGCCAGAGACCAAGCATGACAGTGGGTTCCATCAAGGGACGTATGCTCTCACGAGCTTCCAGGAGGGAGGAAGTATTCTGGAAAAACAAAACAGAGTTCATCTGTCACCAGCCTGACATATCATTGTCACTTGGAGAAAAGGAGTTAACGTATTTTTCTGTCTTGTACCAAAAGTGCCAAATAAATAATTGGGAGCTCATTTGAGGTCCTGACCACAACCACTGCCTCACTGGAAGTCCTTTCAGGTTTTTGGCTTTGTATGCGTATTTTATGGTAACGAGGTGTACATACATGAACTTAAACGCGTCATGTGGGATTTTCATGGTAAAATAATGAGGTGTTTATATTCAGCGTCACCAAAACACGCCGTGTGCATGGAAATTTGCAATTCCTTGTTTTATTTGCTTTGATACTTCTTTTATTCTTGCCTTCCTGGCATACGCTGATGTGTGCATGAGTACAAAATGCAAACAATACAGGGGCGCGCTCTTCAAAACATTGCTCCACAGCAACACTAAGGGTTTAAGGGAAGAGGTTTAGCTCAGGTTTTCCTTTTTTTATGTATGTTGTTACCTGTCAGCTCCATCCATCCTGTTCCTCTTGTCACATACTAGTGGCATTTCTGCCTTTTTATTGACAACAGATGGTAGAATGTGACAGGAAACGTGGGGAGAGACAGGCGGGATGAAATGTTACAGTGGTTCCTGGCTGTTCTTGTCGCTGGGACATTGCAGTTACATGGTTAACTCCCAACGGCACTAGGATGGCCTGTTCAAAATAACCTATGTGGACATTTACAGAGCAAAAGACCTATTGAACCAGCTTTAGAGAGCTTTATTTCTAGCATCTTTTAGCTCATTGTTTTGGTTTTCTGGCTCATGACTTACTGTTTTAATTCTAACCACTCTCATAGGGTTGTTTTTCGGCAGCAACACACGCCAGTTTTCTAGCGAGAAATTGAAACTGCACACTACCTGCTCAGCACCAAACAGCAGAAATGCTAACTTAGCAACTGAACATAGTGGAGCATTTAGCATCCAGCTACAATTCCCTTAGAAATTGGTGGAAGGCAAAACAGACCTAAAAGGAGAGTGAATGTTGCACTTCCAGTAATAGGGTTTCCAGAAGCATGATCCCGAATGAACGCTTATGTTTCTCTGTTTGTTTTAAATACACAAGTGTATGCTATCATGTTTGCCATTTAAGCAGTGATAATATGTCAGTGTCATGTTCACGGCTTGCATCTGCTGCCCCCAAGTGGCCCGAAAACCAAAAAAATCAGTTATGGGTTTGATCATATAAGTCAGAAAATGATCAGTTTTGTAGTTGGGTGTGAGAATTTTAGTTTTCTCTTCCTGCAAATATTGCTTTAAGTAGCCTGCATGTGTCAGAAGTGTGTGATAGAGTGAAACAGTTATAATGGGACAGTTATTGTAGCTGGGCTCAACAATATTAACTGTAGAATCAGTAAAATACCATAAACATTTCTCTACAAACCTTAAGGCCATCTTCCCTCTTCGAACTGACTTTTGCCCCACCCTTTACTCGCTGTCTCTGATCTACTAAGGACTCCACTGTCTGCATCCTTTTTTTGGGAACTAAGTGAAAAAAAAAAAATCCTGATTGTGGATCCCCTTTTCTATATCATTTCCCCTCCCCCAGTCTCATACATGCTGAATGGAGACCCATACTGAGCCTCTGTCTGTTGCAGCACTCTCTCTCTCTCTCTCTCTCTCTCTCTCTCTCTCTCTCTCTCTCT
>JBBPCS010068384.1:0-16814 GCA_037974645.1 Hollardia meadi
GTGTGTGTGTGTGTGTGTGTGTGTGTGTGTGTGTGTGTGTGTGTGTGTGTGTGTGTGTGTGTGTGTGTGTATGTTTAGAGAAAAAGAAAAGAAGAGAGAACGAGTCCAATAATATCTCAACACAAAAGCAGGCTGCAACAAGCAATTGATCATGTGGACTCTGGCTGTCTAATGTAACCCCCCTGACCGACACTGACTGGCCTGTGACAGCCATGATAAATGAATATCCACCGGCCAGTGTCTTACTAATGGTTTTCCTTGTACTCGGCATGCCTACAAACACACACTCACAGGTATCCCTCATTCTTGTGCACACATGCACTCACTCACGCATGTTTTATGTTGTTTAATTAGTTTCAAAACCCACACACATAAAAAAAACACAAAAAAACAGGTGCATGTATGTGATAAGAGCACATGCATTTCTGCTCCGTGTGCACAGATGCGGTTCAGCGAGCCGGGGCCTGTGACAAGGCCATGCTTGGCTCTCCCTACGTGCTCGCAACTGCTCAACGCTCAAGTTGACTTGGAAGACGTTGGAGGTGGGGATGGAGTGGATCGTGGCTGATGTCTCCCCTGTTCCCTTTAAGTTCTCATTAAGTTAATACCATGTACATCTTCTGGAATATGCATCATGTGAGCGCAGTATAGATTAAAATAAAAAGAGAGACAGACACTACAAGGCATGGCCACAAAATCAGCTAATAAAGCAGGATTAGTTGATATTGTGGCGCAAAGTCCCTTATATATTTGCAAGTAATCAAATTATCAAAACCAACTGACATGCAGTGAACCTGGGATCCCTCTGGGTCTGGTTTTGGCTTTTCCCAGTTGGTAATCCAGCCTTGCTCTGTGGATGGTTGGCATTATTTATGGCCCGATGCTCCCTGTACAGAATTGAGGTGTAGTTTTTCACTTTATTTCCTGTAGCTTTGATAGGCCATGAAGATATGTTATATATGTTATATGTACATATATATCAAATCCGAGATGTACTCAGTTTGGTGCATCATTCTTGAAATAAATCGTGAGTGTTCCATTCATTTTAATTGGTTAAGTCATTATCTGAAGCATCCCCAGTCTGCAAATAGACTGTCAGTTTATTCTTGACCTAACTGGGAATTAAATAGTACACTAAATGCATTAGAATGCACAAGAATGCAAATTGTGCAAATCAGTGTGTGCATGTTTATCAGTCTTGATAAATATACAGTAGAACACACCTATTGCCCCTGTCTTCAGAGGATCCCTCAGGGCTTCTTCCATTTGTGGCAACGCGCTATAGAAATTAATAGGGTCTTAGACCATGGAAACTGAAGGAGTACACCATGATGGATTGATCTGCTCCATCAATCCTCAGAGTCAATCAATCATCTTAGCTTTGGTGCTGTTTTCAATAGGAATTTTCCACACTTGGCTGCCTCGCCTGCAGCCACAGAGAGCTACCTCTGGGGTTGGATAACCAGATTGCTTTAGATATCTGACTACACTCTTCCTCTCAGTTGTCACCATTACTTTTTGTCATCAGAGATAAGGTTGCTCAGAAAGCTAACTGAAAAACTCCTCTCCTACTATAACAGAGTCAAAGTTTGGGTTGCATCTTAAAGTATACTCACTTTCCTTTCTCTGTAACATTAGCAGAAACGGGAAGTCTTTCCGATATGATATACTAAGACATGGCTACAACCTCAGCAGATGGTCTTCTAGAGTTATGTAAGACTATGTGTGTCTTGCTTCAGGCTAGTACAGCTCTCCCACTGACAATTTGAGGTGAATTGCCAGCAGGCGAACCACAGCTGACAAGCTTTCAAAAGGTTGGGGATGTATGGTAAATTTGAACTGAAGTCAAAGCCGTGGCAAGGCAGGACTACAAGCTTGTTATGGTGGAGTGAACCAAAATGAGAAAAAGCTAATGAGAAGAAACTACTTTCAAGAAATGTAATGTGGCTTTACAAGTGATTTCCAAACCATATAAAAAGCTTTCAAACACCATTTCTCTGCCTCTGATACGATTAATACTACTGGACATATGGTCAAAGCACCCATATAGCGCCCATCAATCAGTCAAGCCAAGTCATTGATCCCTGTTCCATGTGCACTTTGGCATCCTGGCTGACCATGTCAGCTAATGCATATGATGCGGTGAAAGATCAGCGGTGGTGAGGGTGTTGCTCACATGGCAAGAATGCAAAGCAGCTTCAGGTACTAAACATACAGCAGTGGATACAGAATTAAGAATGAAAGAGGGTGAACAGTGTTATTCATGGGAGCTGATTTAAACCCATTGACCTTAAAGGTGTTTGATGTGTGTTTAGAGTTTAGGTCACAGTAGACACTTCAGCTGTACTGCACATTATAATACAATGTTTCATTATAAATGCAGCATTTTACTACTAACCAATCAGGAAATCAATTAAATAGTTAACAGACAGATAAGTATCCAAAAGCAGCTCTTCCTCTCTCTGTTAATTGGTTTCATGGCATGAGAACAGCAGCGATACACAAGTTACATTAAGTTAACAGCCAATATAATCAAAGACCGGATAACTGATTAATTGTTAAAGGCCTTCATCAAGCAAAAACTTAAGGATCTGCTATATTTTTCAATTTTATACCTTTTTTTTCTCCACTCTTTTATTTGCAACAAAAGAGTAAGATGTGGCAAGAGAGACTTGTGTTTTGTCGCCCTGAGGTATGGTTACCATTTGCATTTGCATTTGATGGGAATTAACAATAACTCCTGATAAAAAGAAAAGACTTTGATGTGCCAGGTTGCTGTATGGTTGCATCAGATTAATCCAGGCACCTGCTGTTTAAGCTAGGTTGTTCTCAGGGATGGACATAAAGATTTTTCATCACTTCATCTTGTTTGGCCAGGTCAGTTTCCACGCTATTGCATTTTATTCTAATAATCTACAATGTGTGCCCCCAAGCAGTTTGATTCACAGTCTATTTAGTCACAGTTTCTTGTCATTAAACTTCCAAACCACAATTTGCCTTTCAACTCTTTTACAGTAATTCATTAAGGATAAGGTTGTGTGAGGTTCAGCTGCGTTTGCATAATATTTGGTCATATGAGAATAGTCAATGCAGTATCTCATAAGGCCACCAGGATATAATAAACACCCCTTAAGCATTTCTCATTAAGTTTGTGAAAAGAAATGAATAGCTTCAAATAAGATTCATAAAGACAGACACTCGTACACACAGAGTGACTGCACACACAAAGACCGGTTTTACAGTCGGTTAACGAAGGGAACACACAGACGGAG
The DNA here is from genome assembly GCA_037974645.1 of Hollardia meadi. Classification (NCBI taxonomy): domain Eukaryota; kingdom Metazoa; phylum Chordata; class Actinopteri; order Tetraodontiformes; family Triacanthodidae; genus Hollardia; species Hollardia meadi. The sequence goes on from JBBPCS010068384.1 coordinate 3,273, forward strand.
TGTAATCCAGGAGCAGCTGCTGACTGTTTGCTATAATCAAATGTATCAGTTCCCCTCCGGTTAATTCCTAAATGATTTGACTTTCATCTATACAGTGCAGTCTCTGATGCTTTGTAGTTGATGCTTTTAATCTCACAGAGAAGATGCCTTTTATCTGGACAACACAAAGCTGTTTTAGTATTATCGTTCAACATCACTGCAGCAATTACAGAAGCTCAGCGTGTAAGGGACTTTTATGTTTTACTTTTTTTTATCACAGATGTTGTCAAGTTACTGTTGCTAATCTAACATTAAACGTTTGGGGTTAAATCTAAGTACTTAGGTACCTTTGAATAACTTGATATACAGTATGAATCAGTTAAGTACCTGAAATGTCAGCTATTTATAGTACCGATGACTTCCTTTTCTTCTCCTTGTAAAAATTCTTCTCAGGTTGACATTTTTTCTGTAAATGCAAACACCATCTGGGTGTTTTTTTTTGTGTGTTTTTTTTACTGCCTTAGGAATTAGCGATTGAAATCAAACGATGATGCACAAAAACAGCAAAACATAGCATGCTGTTAGCAGTTAATCAGTTTGCATCTTTAACTAACAGCTTAAAGTCTTGGTAGAGCCAAGCAGGCACTAATACATTGGAAGAAAAAAAAAAGTGTTGTGAATAAACCCAGTGGAAAAAGTACGTAGGGGATAACACACATGAGTTTCTCCGATTCATTTCCCACTCTGTTGTCTCACAAAGAGCAACGAGCTGTTCTTCTGTTCGGGACTACGAGTCAGCGAAAGCAGCAGATACTTCTGAAGTTGCAATGAATATCACAATCTCATGATCTACTCCAACGGGATTTCACTCAACTAAGGCGAAAGTTACGGCTTTTAAATAAGTCGCTCATTGCGCTTCAGAGTAAAAACACGGCATTGGGCATTTTGAAATGGGGGTCTACCCGGGTTGAGTTGCTTTAGGAGCCAGCCTCAAGTGGTCAGTGGAGGAACTGCAGTTTTTGGCACTTAAACTCAAATCTCCTGTGCATTTTGCAGGTGGCCTGAGAGGAGCCTCCATCATCGACTCACTGGACACACTATATATCATGGGATTGATGGACGAATATAACGATGCCAAGGAATGGGTAAAAACCAGCCTGGACCTAAACTCGGTAAGAAACTCCTTCTTTTTCTCATTCAAGTTGGACTTGGACTTTTTATGCTCTAACTACTTTAAAGTTTTGCTTTAAACTCATAGTCATCCGTTACATCAACCTAATGAAGTTTTCAGCAGTGGCCCTGCGTGCTGGAGCGATTTCAAGCAGTGCTATTGTGTTTTAACACCCACATTGTGTCCACTGAGTTAGACAGTTTTCCAGAGCTCGGGACATTCCGGCAGGAATCAAAAGCTTCCTGTGTGGCCACTGGACACACCGTGTTACCAACTGATGGGATTCTTTTCCTCTCTGTGGGGCAGAAAATGTGCTAAATAACAGAAAGAGAGAAGAGGAGGGGTGTTTTTAGAAAATTGAGGGGAAAAAGAGGCCAAAAAAAAGAGACTGCAGCCCTTTCGTTGAGCGGGTCTGTAATGAAGCTGTTGCAAACAACTAAAGGTTGCCAGTTCTGATATCACGTTGGGGAGTGGAAGCTGTTTTTATATGGTTCGCTGCTAACAGTAAAGTGTGGGCCAGTTTGTCAGTGGTTTTGTAAACTTTGTAAAAGAGAGAGGTCATTTCTGGGCCACTTCGTTTTCCATCAGTTGTAATAAAATGTGTTTTACCTAATTCAGCGTAGTTACACAAAGCTTACAAGCGTGACTGTGTCATTATGACTGTCAGCGTTGTACTATACACGTTAGGAAATAATTACACCAATACGCTGCCTGTAATGACGGGGTGTCATATTTATTTGTTGACAATATTTGCCTCAATTAGCATTTAGAGATACTTGTTTATTTCAGGTTTCTTGCTAAGAAAACCAATCCTGACTGCGTTAAACATGTGTGGCATAATGCACATGATGCCCCTGGTATCTTCGAACAGCACACCCTTGTGTGCGGATAGATGTTATCTATAGCCTACAGTTGTGCACACATATTTACGCCACTGGGGAGCAGCCCCAGTTTATAATCAGGGCTAAAACGCACTAACAGTGTGTTTATGATGCGCTTATATCTTGTGGAGTCCAGCAACATCTTGATCACTGCCAGTTATGAGGCCATAAAGAACCCTCAGTGAGTCTTAATTGCAACCACACATTAAAGGAAACCTTCAGTTTTCAGCTACTATGTTTCGCACTCATGACACACACACATAATCCGACAGCTTCATATGCATAGTGAAAGGCAAACATGGACAGAGGCATGACACGCACACAGCTTTTCTCTCTCCCCGTGGCCTGGCCTATCCTTCTATCCTCATGGACGCAGATGAATATTAACTTGGAGAGGGACTGTAGCTGCAGGCTGTGGCGGGCCTCACAGCCAGAGTGGAGACGGCCAGCAATGGCAGCCGCTGAAAAAACAGCCACACTGTCACCAATCATAAAGACAGCAAACAGTGTACACTTCACACTGCACTCTGTCAGGGATGTGATCTGTCAGAATCTGCCACACTCACGCCTCCATGCCTTCATCTGTAGTCTCTGGGGGGTCACATCTACCAGGCTGCTACTCCACTGTGACAATAAGACATAACTTATTAGTGTGAATTCCAAACATATTAAGGGGAAATAATCTACATCTTCTGGTGTATGGGCTGTTTTCTGTCTTGAGAGACACGATTAGATGCCAGATAGTTTTAAAATGTAAAAACCACATCTTTGGGCAGTGGCCCCGCATGAGCTTCTGCCATCCTCTCCGAATGAGCCAGTTATGCAGTAATTCTCATGAATTTGATATGGCAGGTTTTTGTCAGTGTGGTAAATAGGAATCATGATTGATCTGTGTGAAATAGGGAGCGACAGAGAGAGATGTGAGGCTTTGGTAACGCAGAAACACACACTGTAACACACATCCACTGTACACAGAGAAGTGGTGTTTTTCGGTATCAAATACCTGCAACACCTCAGAAAGTCTGCAGTGCACTCCACAAACATTTATGTGTGAAAGGATATTATCATTTTGATACTGAAGAACCTTGTGCAGTCTACATGCCTGCCTCAGAAAAATTACTCACTGTCTCAATATACAGATGTCAGATGCACTTGGGAAGAGCCTTAGGACATTTACTGATGTCCTAATTTAATCAAAAATACCATGTGAGGAAATTCAAGCAGGATAAGAGCAACTATTGGGAAAATGTAGCCATTGGAGTCACTTGTATTTTAATTATTTACACCCAAAACACCCAATTTTTGATTAATGAAAAAAAAAAGATGTTTGTTTGATGATTGTACATGTTATGTTAGTTAAGGTTTTCATCATAATTGGATGGTTAAATGTGTATTATGTGTACAATGTGGTTTGTAGAACTACTCCACCAGCTAAGCTTTGTTTTCAATTTGCAGAATTCATTAATTTTTCCTTATCAAATATCTTGGGGGTGTTTTAACCTCTTTTGTGTTTGGGTTAGCGCTCACCTTATTTCTTGAATTTGTTTCCAGGGATTTTGGCGTATTGTTATGAATATTCTCAGGGGAAATTGTATAAAGTGTACAAGAGGTCAAACCGTAACAAACGTTAGTAATATCTTTAAATTAATTAATAAATATCATCTAAAGTCTCACAACTTACTGTGTGCACACAAAGGATACCAACAACACCTGGTCAATCACAAACCACAGCGGTGTTGTGTTGTTTTGTCTGTTGTATAGAAAGGCGCTTACAGTAGCCATAAGGAAAACTAGCATCACAGTTGTATGCCACCAGTCAAGTTGCAGTTTCCATCCATGTCTGTCCAGACTCATATACCGTGTGTAGTGACTGATGGAGAGCTTCGTCACATGGTGCGACGACAATCACCTGAAGCTCAATATAAGCAAAACCAAAGAGCTTCTGATGGACTACAATGCTTCAAATATGGATGTTGCTGCCAGGAAATGTTCTAAAACGTGGATGCCTCACACACATGTTCAACCCGGCAGCACAGAAGATCTATACAATCAGGACAGTTTCAAGGTGGGCACCCAAGATTAGTGTCACCAATTTAGTATCTGACCAAATGTACAATATGGTGGCAATGGTGTTCAATAATGGCCGGAAATATGTTTCTGCAGAACATTATAATGTCACATTGCAGTAGACCTTTGACATTCATCACTTCATCACTATCCTGTTAGTTACTGTGACCTAATCTGACCACCCAAATATCTTTGAGTCCAAATGGACATTTATGCCAAAGTTGAAGAAATTATCTCAAAGCGTTCCTAAGATATCTCGTTCTCAAGAATGGGACAGACATGAGGTCACAGTGACTTTGACCTCTGACCACCAAAATCTAATCACTTCATCCTTGGTGAAGTGAATGGTTCTGGCGAATTTGAAGAAATTACCTCATGGTGTTCCTGAGATATCGCGTTCACAAGAAAGGGAAGGACATGATGGACGGAAAAACCCCAAAACGTAACGCCTCCGGCCACGGCTATCACCGGCACGGAGGCATAAAGAAAGAGGGAGAGACACATGCACAGACGGGGATTTTCATGCACAAATTGTTCTTAATGAGATTACATGTCGCCAGATGCAGTCACACTGCAAAGGAGCTTGTTAAATTCACCCGTTCAGGCCTGTCTGTCATCCAGAACATTATGACAGCCGGTCTGTAACTTGTTAACAGTGAAACAAAGACAGACTCAGATTAGTACAGATGTGATAGTATTAGCTGCAGGTTTCAGTCTGGAAGCTCAGACATCAATCAGTTTTCACAAACCGCTGAATTCTCCACTTTTATTTCCGATTTCAACTCATTAGTTTGGGGGAAGGCAACTGATTTTAAACTCTGCGCCAAATAATACAAATCACATTCTTCTGAACTGCATCTTGAACATATGACTTTAAAACAAACAACATCTCCTGATGCACATCAGACAGACCGGCCCATTCTGGTGGCAGAGCCAATTATCGAGACAAAAGAAGCTCCACAATGTTTCCGCCAATGCTAGTTTTTGCCATATTTCTCCACAAGCTGCTGTTGCATGAAGTACTTGGCAATTTTGCAGCCACTCACCATTATGGGGATTCTCAAGTCTGATGAGGACATTCAGACTTTTTTTTTTATTTTTTTATTTTTTTTTATATCTAAAGCCTCTCTAGTATTTGTGTGTCAGTGGCACAAAGTGCCATAATATTCCTCTATTATAAGACTCTTCTATGAACAGTTCAGTCAGTACTGTATGTCTTTTAAGTTGTGGTCAAGAGCTTGTCCTCCGGGAGTTCATCAGCCCCTTTTCTCATTTAAGAGTGACTAATTCAGAGTGATTAATGGGGACTTTAAGATTGGATTGTATTCTCTCATGTCCCCTCCCAAATTTTATTACTCCTCTAGACCTCCCACCTCCTCCTCTTCTACTCTTTTAGTCAGTGTTATTTCAACTCTCTCTCCATATCACTTATTGTCTGGGTCAGCACTTCTCTCCCATCATCAGGAAATTGACCAGATTATGGTGTGATACAAGCTTCTGTCTTTTAAGGTTAAAGTAATCGGTGTATTGATGGTGAGTTCTGCAAAGAGGAGATGTCTAAGAGGAGAGACAAGCGGATGAAATAAAGATAATGTTTATTACAGCAGATGATACTTGAAAATTAAGTCTTGACAAAAGTATTTGGCACAGCAGCAGCAGCAGCTGATGACTCTGAGACTGAAAGGCTGTTGAGGCTGATGAATCTGGGCGGTGATGATGAGGTGGAGGGGCGCGCATAACGGCAGCATGAACAAACTAAAGGCAGAGACAGTAAGACATATTTAAATGAGGGCAGCAGCAAGATGATAGGCTAACGATGAAGGTGTGAGGTGATGAGAACGGCTGATATCTTAGTTGACGGCCCCAGACAATGCAGCAGGAAATTATAAGTGAGCATACGTGAGGAGTGAATGGAATGACAGGATGGTATGAAAAAGTTACTTCTGGCCTTTCAGACGTGCAAAGAATAGCCTTCCTGCCTGAACGAGCTAGCTAGCTTCATTCTGCACCCATTCTACATCAGTATGTGTTCTGTAAGTTCAGGTTGGGGTGGGTTTTTATTGATTTTGAAGAGGGAAAATATAGGTTTAAAGTAAAAACCGACAGTATAAAACATCCACTGAGGGGGAACACAAAACTCACATTACCTGCATTTGTTACAGGTCATGGACCGTTTGAGATGACTCACTCAGGGATTCATGGGGGACTTAATGCAGCCGCGCACTATATGAATGAGAAAACACAAGGGTACAAATACTACCAATCAGACCAAAAACGCTACAGACTGCTATTATAATCTGCCACTCTCAACTGTGTGGTCATTAATTCCTAGAAGCAACACGCAGCTGTAATTTATCAGCCACCATGACATGCAGTCACTTAACTAGGCTCATTGGTTAATCGCTGTTTAACTGTGTAGAATAAACCGATAAGAAACATCTTGTTCTTTTTTGCGGTGGTGTAAGAAGAACTGTTTTGTTGAAAGTGGAGAGCAGACAGATTGACTCCTAGGACTTGATTATGCTACTGGAGTAGTTTTAAAAACCCATCTTAATGTGATATTAGACATAATTTCTTTGGGTTTTGGGCTGTTACTCAGACAAAACCACTAATTCAAGCTTTGTGTGATTACGATGGACGTTTTTTGATACTTTTCCATGTTTTATTTTATTTTATTTGTACTTTTATGGACCAAACTTTTAATCATTCCTTCCAGAATTTAATTGAGAGAGTCATCTATGAAGAAAATAACAGTTAGTTGCTGCCTTTACTGGTTTGCTGATGTTATACGGCTTTTTGAAGCTGAACTCTCGTATTTCATCAAATGAATACAGTATAATTTAAGTATAAACAACACAGAATGGTTTAGTATACAATACAAGGGCACCATGGGAAAATAAAGGCTTTGCCCTTATATTTTCAGTCGACGATTTTATTGTTCGTCTGTGTATAAAAAGATAATCATTTTAGTCCACATCTGCACATCTGCCATGATATATTCCCCCGCAGAGACATGAATAGTGTCGCAGGTAACTTAAATGTGTCCTTTACGTTAGTGCATAGTGCTGTAACACCGAGTGATCTTCTACAGAAGCTGAAGTGTGCACATCTTCCTCAGTGTTCTCTCATCTATTCTGATTTTAAAGTCATTGCTGTTTATAGATTAAAGGGTCTCCCTGTGTGTTTGTTGATGGTTCCCATGAAGCCTCTCCAGCATAAGTAGCAGCTTGCATTAGCAATAACTCGTGATAGACCAAAGCCAAACCCGGGTGGCGAGAATGACTGGATAATTAGTACAATCAGGCCTATAATTCCACATCTCAAGTGAGACTTAAGTGGGTGTGAAGTCTCGTGGGTGTCATTGGGAGAGACTTTAAAAAAAAAAAAAAAAAAGGAGCTCTGCTGCACGTGCTGCATTTTAGAACCCGGGAGCCATTTGTGAGTGCTGATGTTGGCATGCATAGGCAAAATGTCACGAAATAGAGAGACAGCAGAGTGCCAGTGGATGGACGTGAGATGTGTTGTCAGTTCAGGCTAGGACACATTCTCACACAGAACTAGTGATATTTAGGCACTAAGTCATGTAAGATACTACACTCTGCTTTAAGTTAGTGCAGTACAAACAGCATGGCAGTTGGTTGGTCCATGACTACATATGTGGCTACTGGATAGATTGCCATAGTGACATTTATGGACCCCTCCTTGGTGATCTGTTAAGTCTCTACATATACCGTCCATCGTCAGGATAAAAATTTTACTTTGTTCAGTACATTGTTTATGACAGAATGTTTGAAAACCTAATTACATCCCATCATCCTCAGCTATACCTTACATTTAGTGCTAATTTTAGAATGCTACACTAAGATGGTGAACATGGTCAACATTGTATCTGCTAAACGTCAGCATCATGTAGGCATTGTGTCAATGTGAGCATTAGACATTGGATGTTAGACATTTTAGTATTTAGCTCAAAGCAGTACTCTGTGCAGGCTGTAAACTCTTAGGTTCTTTTTCCCACCCTCATTTGGTGTTGTGGTCACTTGTTATGAGCTTGACAGGGCTGCTTCAGAAGCAGAATTGTAATATCTTCCTGTACAGCACTTCTGCCTGCTTGAGATGTCTGCATTGACTTGAGGTCTCGATTTCAATACATTTAAATAAACTTTGAAGGGAGATAAAGTGTCCAGATTGAAAACGGCTCAAGTGAATTTATGTCAGCACTGTTATAATCCAAATGTAATTTACTTCTTGGTAGAATGAGTGCAGATACATTCCCCGAGGAAAATTATGCTGCTCACAAAAGTCTTTGCTTTGTCTTGTTAGAAATAAACTCTAAACATCTCCTTATTTGGAGATTACTGAACTCTAAACTGTTTCCCCTAACCCCCCCCCCCCCCCCCCCTGAAAATGACTAAAAGAATATATCCGTCCTTCCCAGTGTGAGAATAAACGTAATAAACACAAGACAAGCAGGAGTTCTTTTGCTTATTGTTATTTCTGTTAATCTGTTCCACCTCAAAGGATTCACACAAGACGCACTCCTTTCAGAGAGGAGCGAAAGATTGGTGAGTAGACTTGGGAGAGGAACTCATCAACCCGCCTCGGGGATTGCTGGCAGCATCTCACCAACCACTGAACAATATGGCGTGTGTACAGAACCACGACACACATGCGCAACACTGCTGGAAAAGTGTTTGGAAACTATTCTTCGCATGATTGTCAACAAAAAGAAGCTCTACTTTGCTTGTCCCTCAGGCAAAAGTGCATGTGTATGTCGTTATCCTAAAATATTTCAGCAACCAACATTAAAAATTTTTGTTTACTTATTTTAATGATGGCAATTAATTATTTTTTAACTTGAATTTATTTATTTATTTTTTTAAATTGACGAGGCATATATTCAGTGTTTGGACATTCTCAGCTGTATCTCAGAGCTTTTAAATGAGCCTGCATTCAATCTGTTGTTAATGAGTTTTTTAAATAGATACCTGCTCAGGTTTGAGGATCAAATAAAGTGACATCACTTCATAACAAGGCAGACTTGGAGCAAGGCTGTTGTTGTTTACCTCTGCAGAGCTGTATTTTGGCCCCCTATGACCTCCTGTCTTCTCGAAAACAAGAGCCAACTTGCTCTCAGTCATACAGGCGTCTGAGGAAAAACAGTGTCATTTACGGTGCGGGGAGATGCTTCACCGAAGACGCCGTGCCCCTGAGCTGAGGTCAGGCTGAGCTGACATTCTGTCTCAGGACGTGGAGGGCAAAGGACATTTTTACGTGGGTGGTTCATCATTACGGCAATTCACCAGCACGTTTTCTGTCATTCATGAACTTTGGCCCTGTGGACGCTGACATGAGAGTCTCGCTACAATGAGGACATAATTAGCAGAGCTCCCGAGTATCTGTACAAGTAAACACCATTAAAATACAAATGAATGACTTCAGGTGCTGAAAAATGTCCAGAATATTCGTTATTGACCTTGAGACTGAGATTTTTATGAATGCAGCATAAAATATAGTCCAGGGACAGGAGCAGCTGCTATGGTAAAGTATAAGACATAAAGCTGCTATAATCAATATTTTATATTAACAATGTTTTAAATGATCTGCAGAGAACCGTAGTTCACCTCAGCTGTACAGAGCATTTCAGTGGCTTTCTGGACATTTTTATTTATTTATTTTTTGTGGTCCACATCGTTACCATTTTGGTTAATTATCATAATTTCTAGCCACAGCAAGCTGGCACAAAAAAGCTCTGATTGACCCACTATACACTACCTGCACTGCACCAAACAGCAGTTTCAAGTTAGATATTAGTTGGTTAACATAGACAAGCATATGATATTTCTCTAAGGAAGTGAGTGAAAGAAGAGTCTATAGTGAACATACATTAGTCAAGTGGCTAGAAGCACGACTCTGATGTGTAAGGGATGTGTAAAAGAGGCAACTGTTTGCTAACATTACCATATCAACTTGTTTTGATAATTGATAAATCAAGGTAAAGTCATTTATCAGCAAAGATCCCAAACATTTGTTGCTTCTCAAGTGTGGGGATTTGCTGCTTGCCTCTGATTATATTATTGTAAAGGGAATCATTTTGGGGTTTTGCAGCTTACGCCTGAGAAAACAATTGATTTGAAGACTTCACCTTGGGCTCTGGGAGATGCGTGACGGGCATTTTTCTCTACTTTCTAATGGGGCTGCACGATAGTGGACAAAAATAATACTGCGATTCTTTTGAAAGAGAATATTGCAATATGAAAAAATACATAATTTAAAAAAAAAAAAGCTTTCAAAATCTGTTTCAAAAGAAAATAAATCCCCCCTCCTACTTCTACCGCAGTCGGTTCAGCCCTCTGCCGTCCCTCCATTTTTCATTTTCACGCGTATGCCTCCGACTCCAGCTTGGACAAGAAGGGAAGGAACAGGTGGTGAATGGTATTTAGAAAACCACATTTCTTGTATTGCGGTTGTCTTATTTACATGAAATCTACCATTTCTAATCAATGTTAAAATGTTAAATTTATACTTAATCTATTGGCGGCAGATAAAAAACTGACTTTTCTTGTGGTTTGTCTTGGAAAATAAGAGCCTTTTCCTTTTGTACCCAGCAGCAAAAAGGTTCTAGCATAACATGTTTGAGTTAATTTGCCTTACTTGAGATTGTGCGTCCTTCATTGTGACTTTTCAACACGGGAAAATTGCAATGTCGATGTTGAAACTATAAATTGTGCAGCCCTACTTTCTAAAAATTTTGGATCAATTGACTAATGGGAAAAAAATATCTAGAGATGAATTTATAATGGAATTAATTGTTGCACCCTAACACATTTACTTTACAACAGAACACAGTAGGAACTTCCTATATTCACCACAGGGAACCCTCTGTTAAGAAACACCAAAACAACTCAAAGCCGTTAGTACTCAGGTTTTATCCTCAACGAAAGTTACGTGAAGACAAGTATACTGAAACAGAAATGTTTAAAATTGATGCATTAGCTCAGTTAATGACCTCATCTACGCGACTGAGCGTTTAATATATCGACGTGAACACAGTGGAACATCAGGCAGCTCAAGTGCTTCTTTCTTCTTGTCGGCAGCCTCCAGTGCTGCTGAGACAAAGTGAAGGATGTGGCTCAGTCAGCAAGGCCAAATACAGTGGGAGGTATATGATGAGAGAGAGACGCAGACAGTTATATACAGTCAGGAAGAGGGAAGATGGACTGTAACGGGTTGAATAACAATGTCAGAAAGGGAGCGTAGCAAAGTCCCAGGAGACCCAGGCATCATCATAGAGGGACTCGGTGGGGAGCTGCTGCATCCCCCAGGAGAGAGCCGAGACCCGTATGCAGAGTGCTGCTCTCCTGAGTTTGCATGCGTGAATATGGATGCATAGAGAGAGCATCAAAAGACTCTGAAAATAGGCCCCAGACAAATATTCTTAGAGTGGATGGAGGAGTGGCGTGCTGGGTTGTACAAGTAATTCAGCTATGATTTATCACGCAGGCATATTTGATTAATTATTCACCAGGCTGTTGATTTTCAATTTAATGCGTTTAGTGGAGATGTTTATGATATGTAGCACATTCTATATTTCCTGCGTACGTGTTTCTTTGATGAAAGAGAAAACGCTTGCTGCCAATAAATTACCGGATTTTAAAAGAAAAGTGTTATTAAAGAAATAAAATGTGAATCCTACTTGATGAGATTCGAACCATTAGTGTTATATTAATGCCTCTCCGCGTGGACCGGTTAATCATTGGTCTGTTGGGAATAGGTTTTCACCGAAGCATCTACGCCCAATTTGTAAAGACGCATCACGGGAATGTAAAGAGTAAAGCAGTCAAGTGGTAACCATTACTTTGTAATATCTGTCAGATGCCGTTTGAAAAATCAGAGACATTAGCGCCATGAATTAAGGCTTTGGAAAAAGAGACACGAGTCCCTGATGTTTTTCATTGTTGCTGAAAAGTCAAAAGCAACACAAACTCTTTTTGGTTAGTTGAATTATTTATTTAACATTTTAGGGTGGGTTCAAAAACAACCCAAATGGGAACGTCGGTCTCGGAGAAAAAACACAAAACTTTATTAACTTAACAACAGCTATAAGTCTTAAAGCAATCTTGACAATGCAAATATCCATAAACAAAATTATTTAATGCTTGTAGGCCTGACTATTTAACTATGTAATAATTTTACGTTCTTAATGCTCACTCTTTACAGCTAGTTTGATGTCACCCACCTAAATATTGAGCTGTGTTGGCTCATCATTTGTGAGGTCCATCTTTTAATTGGCATGGAGTAAAGAACTCCCTTTTCACCAGGGACGGCTGCATAGCATGCTCCAGAGGTCAGCAGTCATTAGCGCTAATGTCGGAGACTGCTCTAACGGCTTGGATGCTGATCAAGACCATAATTACTGTACGATTCAAGAAGAGAACAAGCGGTCATAGCTTTCTGCCCTGAAAGTAACTGCATGGGTATAAACGTGCAGGTTTGGAAAAGTCCTTTCACCAGAGGCAGCTGCTTTGACTGTGCAACGTGCTAGACTGACGGAGATTGAATTAGAAGGATCTAATTGGTCTCTTTCATGATTTCTCCATGTTAATTAACAGTGTTAACTTAAATCACAGCCAGTAAGTGTAAATCACCAGCTTTGGTAGGAGAGGCACTCATCTGCCTAATTTTTATCCGTGGCTCATCAGGTAAATTTTCTTTCTCCTGTCCCATCAGTCTAATTTGGCTTTGAAATGCGGGAGACGGTTGGAAAAGAAACCTGGATGGCGAAAATGCTGAGAGCCATCTGCCCAGTGACAATGATGCCTCTTTATTAGTGGTAAATCATTACATTAGCGTCTGAGCAGGACACACCACCGGGCAACAGTCTAGTCAGCTCCTTGGCACATAGCGGCACGGCAGCCATGCCAATCAGGCTCATGTCCCGAGCAAATCTGGGCTTAGTCCGATGGCAATATTTGCCATGTCGGTTGAATGCTCATCAACAGAGAAACTAGCATCAAACACTGTCAGCAACATTGCATGTTGCCGGTGAAGCAGAACACCTACAAGGTACGACAATAATATACCCAGTGAGTCATTACACTCTTTTAATTATTTCAATTAATTATTTTTTTCTGCCATGGCTCCTCCTGCACAATAATTACATTATGTAGAATGATTAAAATGCAAATTTTCTTCTAGTATCATGCATATTTTAAATACCTGAAGCATTGTTAAGTGCAGTATCCAGTTGCATGTGTAGAATCTTTCCATTCAAGTGATCTACTTACCTGTTTAAAACTGATAATAGGGTGCTTTTGCACCTATAATTTGCTTCATTTGGTGTGGACTAAGATTAAAAAAAACAAAAACACATTTACGTTCTTGCCTGGTTCAACTTTTTCCAGATGAACCAAGAGGAGTGGTTTTTCCTACATAGACCAATAT
>JBBPCS010068405.1:0-16813 GCA_037974645.1 Hollardia meadi
TTTTCATTTTTAACAAAAAAAAAACCCCCCCCCCCCCCCCCCCCGCAGATGAGGGTAGAGTTTCATGTGGCTCAGCTTGCACACAGATGGAGTAGAATAAGGATAAAAAACATCTACCCATATACCCTCTTGTGGTATCCAGCCATTCTTTTTTTTTTTCTCTGCCACCTCAATACCACAAGGGGTAAGTGGGAAAATATGCCTTTACTTAACATCTTTAACTCTATACTTTCTGCTACTGTACACAGCATGTGTGTATACTCACTTTAGCCGAATGAGTAAAAAGTTTAACTTTGTGGTGAATTAGCAACGACTGATGATGGATGACATTTTTGCTTTGGCATGATCCACAAGTCCTCAGCCTTTTATACCTTAAGGCCCACCTTAAGGACAACCTTCCCATATAAGTGAGAGAAAAAAAGAGATGACATGACAAAAGTTGCCTTTGGTGTTGTGACAATCACAAGAGTCTGCACTAGTGCTTCTGCAGCCCACTGGTTCAGAACCGCTGGTATAATCAAGTGAACTTATAATATATGTCACCAATATATGTCATACTACACCGTCATACAAAGTGAGCATTTCTAAACCGCTCATTGCACATGCAAATCACATTTAATATGCAGAAACTCAGTCGATATACTGCAGAAATGTGTGCGGTGTAATGCAGTTTACATGGATGTTTTCATCAAATGCATCCTTGCTGCTCAACATCATTACGTAATTGCTAATACGTGTACTGGGCCCAGTTTGTTTTAGCAGTAGCTGACATTTACTGTTATTTACAGATCCTGAGGGGAAACGATGCTCCCGATGGCCCGTCATCTGATCGGTCTGTGTGCTGTGTTTTGCATCAGCAGCAGCTCGGCCACCCCTCTGCCTTTTTACAGTTCTCTAGAGGGAAGTACAGATGAGGAAGAACTCAGCAACTTAACTTACTTTTGGCGTGCCAGCAACTTTTCCTCTGTCTACCAAACCACACCTGTTGGCCCCACACATGTGGAAACTGACTTTCTGAGTCAAGCTGTGAACTTCCTGGAAGAGAACATGCTCCTTATCCTTGTTTCAGGCATTTTCATCATTCTTGTCTTCCTTATTATCTGTGGGGCAATTTTCATGAGCCACAGGCGCAAAGTCAATGCTTACTACCCTTCCTCCTTCCCCTCCAAGATGTATGTGGACCACAGAGACAAAACCGGAGGTGCTAAACCCTTTAATGAAGTGCCAGAAAAACCCGCTCCTGAGCAGCGAAGTGAGCCAGTGGACTCTCACAAGCAGCTCCAGGCAGACATTATGAGGGCTGCCAAGAGCCTGCGCACACCAAATAAACCTGTTGATGCTGCAGAGAGAAGTGGCCCCAGTCATGATGTAGCAGACCACAGACCTGAAGACAGCTCGAAACCAGATGGCAGCATCCTGGACGAGCAGCTACCAAGTCCCCCTGAGGTAAAAGAGCTGACGGAGCTTTCTGAGAGTGACTCAGCTGCAGCCGCAGGAAGCCCTGAGCTGAATCCTCCACAGCGGCCTCATCCAGAGGAAGATGATTCACAGGAGCCTCTGGCCCGCAGGAGTCTCCGGCCTTCCTCTCTGCATATTCACAATGACTCTGCAACACTTCAGCTGATCGCAGGAGAGAAAACTGCCTTCTAAATGTGACCTGTACATATTTTTTAATGCTTTGAATCTAAGAGTTTGTCCAGTAAACCTGTTCAAAAAATGTCTCAAAGGGAAATGTAGAAAATAAGCTAAATTTATATCAGTTTGGGGTTTTTTTTTGCTTTATGTTTATGTTCAGTGCAGATACATCCAGCAGCCTGTTGCCTGAATATATAATTCATGTCATATTATAAACATGTCTTATGGAACGTCATTAACATCTGGTACAAAACCAGTTTCTTTTTATGGGGTGATTTTTGTCTTGTTTAAGGCTACTTCCCAAGTCCTTTAACATTCCTGCATGGGGGCCACTTCAGTAAACATTGTGCCTTCTGTGTTAAACACTGTCGGCAATATTTAAGATTAATCAAGTAAGAAAACAACCTCCCGACAATAGTTTTGGTTTACATGAAGGCTCAGTAAACACTTGTCAATTACATATCTTTAGATATTATAGCAGGAAGTGCACAGTTGTGATCAACAGCATTTATATTGACTGCATTTGATTTGGGTGAACCAGTTCAACGAGGTTGATATTGTGCATATAGTCAGATCACAGACATGCTTTGCACGGAGCCATTGTTACTGAAGTTAGTTACATCAGTGCTTTTCCCTTCAGGTCAAAATGTCTGACGTAAGAAGAATTCATGCCTCCGCCAACCAGTCAAGTTGCAGTTTACTATTATGTCTGTCCACACTCATATAATGCTGTATTCGTAGTGAAGACTTTGCAGAAATTTAATAAAAGGTAGTTCTTGGAGAAATCCAAGTTATCACCATGTTGACATGTAAGATTTTAGTAAATAATTTCCAGTGAGTAACGTGCTGTCTTTATTTAGATTCTAGAGCACACAGGACTGATATAAGGCAGCAGAGATCTATACAGTCAGCACAGTTTCAAGGTGGGCACCCAAGATTAGTGTCACCAATTCAGTATCTGACCAAATGTGAAATATGGTCACAACCTACCCTTCTGTCACTTGTTTCCTTAAGGTGTTCCTGAGATATTCACAAGAATGGGACACATGTGAGGACAAGAAAACATAATGCCTCCAGCCACGACATCACTGGCACAGAGGCATAAAAAGGTTTAATTAATCAGGCTGCTCAAAGTAATAAATTGCACTCAAAACAAAATATGATTAAGGATATTTTTATTGCAGATTGTCAAGGAAGCATTACTAAAATTAAACTTCACATTTAAACCCAGTTTAGCTTTTCATTGTTTAAAGCTACTTTGCTTGGTTGCATATCAATCTCCATCACAACCTTCAAAATAAACGCTCCGCAAGCACAAAATCTTAAAATAGAACACACTCTCAAAAATAACCCAAAACGGTGCTTAAATTGTGCGTTTACATGACGGGCTAAAAGGTACAGCATACAAGGGTAGAGGGCCACAGACTAATACAGGAACCCTGGAGGAACACTGCTATGAAGGGTTGACAATGGTGTACATGTCATCGACATTATTAGGTGTGCCTTATCCATACTGCAGGAAAGTGAGGTGGTGATGCCCAACTACTGCTTCTTCTCATCTTGGCAGCAGGAAGAAAACCGACTCAGCGTGAGAGGGCTCTGGTTAATTGCTGGCCCTGACTGCCTCCTGCTGGTCATCTTGTTGCTTGAGGCGATAGTCAGCCAGGGCAGCCTTGATGGCGTCCTCTGCAAGCACTGAGGAAAAAACAATTTGAGGTTAATTTAAGGTTAAATATACATACATGTGTAGAGCAGTTTGGAAAAGAAGATAATTTTAAAAAGAACAACTAATTTACTGGAGCAGTGAAGTTTAACCGGTGGAAGACAGAGCTCTTTGGCAATGTCAGTGTTCTTTATCATCAAAGCTTCGTCCACCTGGAAAGAAAAGCACATACTGTAGCTTTAGTAACCACAAAAACCTTTCCAGTCAACGATAAGACATGAGCAGAGCAGAGTAAATAACAGGCAGCAAAAGAAGTGTAATGTCTGTAATGTGTACACTCACAGATTTGCCCTTCATCCACTCGGTGGCCAAAGAGCTGGAGGCAATGGCAGAGCCACAGCCAAAGGTTTTGAACCTGGCATTCACAATCTTCCCCTCGTCACTGACCTCAATCTGTCAAAATTGGAGTTTTTAAAAGTTTTACTTAAATTCCAAACTCTTCCATCCTTTAACAACGGCCCCACCCTGTTTAAATGAAGATGATAGGGATCCAATTCCTAAAAACTACAAGTGGTCATTTCATTTTCTAACCGTGATTGAAACAAGTGTTCAATCTACTCTTTAAGTAAACTGTTTCCCCTAAAAAAAAAAATAACAGGGGAAATACTTTATAGCAACAAACTAAATCATTTAAGATTTAGCTCCATCTATATAGTCAAAAAAGAATGTTATGCAACAATGCTGTATGTGTGGTTCTTCCAAGTACTTCTACTCATGTTAATATAATTCAGGCTTAATGGCTCTGGGCATATACAAAAGGCTGTAATCCATCTGTGATTGGTGACAAACGTACCTGGAGTTTCATTACATCTCCACAGGCTGGAGCTCCCACCAAGCCCGTCCCGACATTCTTGGAATGTCTGTCCAACGTGCCCACATTTCTCGGGTTCTCATAGTGATCTACCACCTTCGGACAGATAAGAAACACAGAGTGAGGTTAAAAAAACAACAACAACAACAACAACAAAAAACAATGCTTCAAAGTGGGTTTAGGCAAACTGTTGAAATTATTCCACAATACTGAAATAAATTTGACGAGGTAAAATAACAGTAGCATCGTGGGAAACTTTTCGCATTCTCCATCGATCAGGAAAAAAATGCCTAGAAGTCTTGTGCATCACCGTTATACAACTACAAGTTTTGACCATTGCATGAGGGACATTGAAATAAACTGATTAGGACCGGATTTCATTGTTAACTATACCAACTCCTGCATCCTGTCTCCTCCTCCTACCCCGGAGTTGCTGAGTCATTCTAACCAGACCGATATGAAGAGATTAAGCCTGTAAGCACAATGACAATGCATGTCCTAAAACTGACTAAATTTAATACATAAAGTCACATGATTTGAAATTATAGTACGCTTGTTCTCAAAATGTACTTATCCACATATTTACAATCTTTCGGCTTTTCAAAAAACAACAATTTCATGGTATAGAATAAATGTAGTTAATGTTTGTTTTTTTTAAATGATTTTACAGCTTTTTACATCTTCATAGGAAAGCAGATACATAACTGGATGCCATTATTCCCCAGTTAACTGCCCATGGTTAAAGTGCATCACAGCTAAAAAAAAAAAAAAAACCTTCAGTAAAAGGTATATTCAGTTTTAAGTCCTCCAGCTAGTGCAAATCATCTGTTTACCAGCCTAAACCAACTTAATTTGAATGTGTTGTTGTTTCCGATTGCCACCATCCTGTGTCCAATGTTGCATCAGATGGTCACATCACACAATGACACTCAAAACTGAGCATCTGAATAGGGTTGTTGTGTTAGACAACTGAAAGATGCTACATCATTATTAAAATGCAATACAGCATGTCCACAGGTATAACACAACATTTTACAGGCTTCTAGCACACTTCACCAATCCTTAAAGCTTATTAATATGATGTGATTCAAGTAACCTAATAAAGCCTGAGACCAGTAGCCAGCTGGGGGCCAGATTAGTGACGTTATTCTAGTTTTTGGTTTTTTTCTAACAGGCTTTCAAGAAACAAATAATGTTAACAGCTCATTTTAAATACAGTGCCTGTTTTTATCTATTTGTCACACTCCTCTATTTATGCGATAAGAAACCCATATGACAGCAGACTGATGTAACAGAGTATTTGTACGGGCAACCAAGTATAAGCTAGCTAACTTTGGTTAACCAGCTCTATCTAATTACCTGAGCCATGTCACCAATGTGACCTACTTATTTTTAACAGTTATTGAGCTATTCAAGGCGAAAGGTAATATTTGTAAACATTCACCAACCAGCAGCTAACTGTCAGCACGCTGTGACTAAAAGACTCGTGTTAATGTTTTACCTTCTGGTGGTAGCAGCACTGGGTGAAGAACTCCGGAGCCGAGAGCGTCCTGGTGAGAAAACTCAAAGAGCTGCGACACTTGTTTGCCATGGTAACCGCCATTTCGACGACAGACACGGGTATGGCGCAGCTTCAAAACAGGAGAGTATATAAGAGCCAAGAGCACGTCACCGTCAGAGGGAGGGGCTAATCTAATCACATCTGCGCATGGCAACTTGGATGTCGCGTTCACGGAAACCAGAAAAGTGTAAAGATCTTTTCATAATAAGAGCGCGTCCACGGTGTTTATTTGTTAATCCAATTTTATTTTAAGATTTATTTGAAGTAGGGCTGTAATAATGATTATTTTCATTGTTGATTGATGTCAAATGTCAATAATGTCTAAAAAAAAAAAATATTTTTAAATACCCATCACAACTTCCCAGAGTCCAGGTTGATGTATAGGCTACAAAAGCAAATGCCCAAAACTCGAAGACATTCAGTAATTGCAATGATATAATAAAGTTGCAAAGTCTCTAATTTGAGAATGAACCAGAAAATATTTGGCATTGTTTCCCACTATTTTTGCTGTCATTGTTATTATTACTGTATAAATAAAGTAATTGATTGAATCTATTAATTGTTTCAGCTCTAATTTCAAGAAAAGAATACTTTACTCAGGTCTTAATGGCGACTTTAACTTTTATCGGTAGGCATTTAAGTATTAACTCAGCTACCCAATAACTACCCAACAACAATATAGAGCAGTTCAAATTGGCTTTGTTGGTTGGTTTCCTTGTGATTATTCTTTGGAAATAATTTACTCAGCTTTTTTTCCTGTTATATAACTGCATCAAATGATTTTTAGGGAACTGCACCTACAGCAACACTGTCACTGTAAAATGAGAAATGAAAAGTTGAATTGCTGTAATAAATGAGCAGAATCTGACTACTATGATTATGTTGGCGTGTATTTAATGTCACTTTGAGCAAGCGCTGTTTGGAATTCTGGGCCTCCTGAAAGAAAGATGTTTCGTCACATGTTTTCGATACAGCTGCCTTTACATACTGTAATCCTATACTTGGATGACTGAAAACCTTAGTTTACTTTTTGGATCTTTGACATTTTATCTTTTCTACTGCAGCCCTGTGGTCTAAATAAACTAATTTATTGATGCGTCCCCTCTGCACTGCAATAGGAAATCCCCCTTGACCTGAATTTTGCAAACACTGCAATTTTCAATGGTCAATAGTCACACCCTTGGTTAAGAAATGTGAACTGGTGGTTTTGTTCCTTGGTTGCGTGAAGAGGATCTCCTTTGTGAGATTGCAACATTTTTTATAGGCTGTTGAAAGACTTCAAATATCTCTCTGAAAGCATCAGAAAAACAGTATTTCTTCATATATTATATATTATATTTTAACCTCTGCGACTAAGTTAACCCTTTTAAACTAGTCCAAATGTTCTCTCCCACAAAAACAAAATAGGTTTTCCTGTAAATGAGAAGTGGGTTGACTTTTGTTCCATGACATATCAATCGTGATGCGTTTTGACACTTTCGTCAGTAACGCTGCCAGGAAACAGAAGTGAGAAATTGCATCCAGTCGCAAAGGACTGGAGGGGAGGTAAGCACTTTAGAGTGACTGCCTGAACGTCGAGACATAATGTGAGTACTTAAGTACATTTAATGTAACAAACTAAATGATACTTTCTTGATGAATGTGAGCCGTTATAATCATCTATGTTTAGTGTATATCTGCATATGTTTATAAAGTAAGACACTGTGCTCCATATTTCAGGACCAGCATGGACGTGGATTATATTGAATATGACGATTACACTCCAGGCAATGAAACCGAGAACAACTCCACCACAACTGGAATACTGAATTTCAGTACCTCCCAGACTCCTTTGACTCTTGTTCTGGTGGCAGTCAATATCATTATATCTGTTATTGGCCTTGGAGGAAATTCATTGGTGATCTGGATCTGTGGATGGAAAATGAAAAGAACAGCCACCACCACCTGGTACATCAGTCTGGCCATTTCAGACTTTTTGTTCTGTGCGTTTTTGCCCCTGGAAATTTTCTACATGATCACCTCACATTGGCCTTTCGGACTGGTCTTGTGCAAGCTCACCTCCTCCGCCCTGTTTCTCAACATGTACAGCAGTGTTTTTTTGTTGGTTCTCATCAGCACTGATCGCTGCGTGATGATTTCATTCCCTGTGTGGTCACATAACCACCGGACAGCGCAGAAAGCATTTGGAGTCATTGTCCTCATGTGGCTACTCTCTGCATTCCTAACGTTGCCCTCACTGATCTTCAGACAAGTCACTGTCCATGGCTCAATCACTCAATGCTACACTGATTACATGGTCCATTCCAGACACAAGGCAGTGGTACTGACTCGATTCATCTGCGGGTTCCTGATTCCTTTCCTAATGATTGTGTTCTGCTGCTCCGTGCTTGGTGTGAAGCTAAGAAGTTTGACCATCAAGTCAACGAAGCCTTACAAAGTCATGGCGGCACTCATCCTGTCATTTTTCTTCTGCTGGGTCCCCTATCATAGCTTTGTTCTTTTAGAGTTAGACTTGAAGAACCACAGCCTGGAAGTACTTAAAACTGGGCTGAAGACAGGGGCCACCCTGGCTGCAGCAAATAGCTTCATATCCCCAATTCTCTATGTGTTTATTGGTAATGACTTTAAACAAACCCTTAAGCGTTCTTGGGCATCAAGGTTAGAGGAGGCAATGGCGGAGGATTTTCGTACAGGTGGTCTCAATCACTCAAGGTCTAAGTCAATGGAAGTTATTCAAAATCAAGTTAACCTTCATCAATGACAAAAGGTATTTTACGAAAGAGCTCATGATTGTAGAACTGGGTGATATTGACACAATCACGTCATGTTATGTTTAACCTCCGATGTATTGTTGGGTACGCACACGATAATACTATGTTGGTTAGCTATGGATTGGCGACTGATGGTGATTCTTGTGTCTTTCAACTTTTAAAAAAAATAATCTTTACACTCAGATATTTTGTATTTTTATGTCTGTGAATGAATTGCTTGTGTGTGTTGTGTGCTTATGTTTGCAAACCAGCTCAAACTGCCAAATGAGGGAGTAATCTGAATGGAATAAAATTTGAATTTACAATAAATTCTAATTTGGTCGCTCTGACTGTGAATAAAACATAATTAAAGTGTAGTATTCATGTGACTATGTGCCCTAGTTTAAATGTTCTACCTCTAACATATGTAATAGGCTATTTCTAAAGGAAAGTAAACAAATGAAATATGTTTTTATATTGTAAATTTCTTAAGCAAAGTTCTATGAGTTTCAGTCGCCCTTTGATTCTACATGGCCCTACAAGCAGTACTGTTGTATATTGTTATATTATAAGCAAATAAAAATGTATTAAACCTGCTCTTTTCAAACTTTCTATATTAGGAAAAAACAAACAAAGTGAAAGGAGTAACCTGCAGTAACAAACTGTCACCTGACTGCAGTTCTCAGCTCTAAGATGCTTTTCAGTGTCTTTTATCTTGTTTTTTGGTTATACTGTTTGATTCAGCTATTTTATTTTATATTTATGTCTTTTTTCTGGCAACAAGAAGTAGCTTTTCTGCAAAAAAAAAAAAGAAAAGAAAGAAGCTATGTACTACCTGCCCAGCACTGAATAATAGACAAACTAAGTTAGCTAGCTCGAGAACACGGAGGAAATTTTAGTCACTTATGTGTCAGCTATTTTCCTCAGGCGTTAGTGGAAGCTAAACAGCTAAAAAGTGAGTGAACATTGGACTTACAGTCATACATGAATGATAATTGCCCCGTGTCTACTGGATGTGCAAAATAGGCAACTGTTACCTAAAATGCCCCCCCCCCCTAAAAAAAATCGATTAATGAAGGGCAATAGATGCTGATGCTTGATTGGTTGCCGTGGGCACCTGACAGACCTAACTGAGGGCAACCTAATTTGCACACAATCATAGCCACGCCCCCTGTACTACCGGAAGAAGTGCTGCGGATTTGTGATGCAACCAGCTGTAAGGATATTTGCTGAACTTTTTTGAAAAAGTTTTGCTTTTCAGTTACCAAATTACTTTCTTAATGACATTGTAGATTAACGCTTAAGTATTTGTTGTTTGTTGCTTTGTATTCGGCTAATCGGTCGGTTAGCAAAACGGTCATTCCCCTCCAGATTTAGCTTGCTAACATAAGCAACTCCGTAACGGTTTGTAGATGGAAGCTAGCTAGCACGCTGTCGACTCTATTCGATTTAACTCCTTATTTTAAAGAGCACCGCTATTTGTGTCAAGCTCAGTCTCTCGTCTTCTCCTCTTTGTTAGCTAAAACCCCCGTCCACTGGGCCTCCCTATTTGAAGAACTGGGTGCCAGCGGAGTCACCCCTACCTTTACCTTCTTGTTGAGTGTATCTATCTTTAAATGGCCACCGCTGCCGCCGCCGCCGCCACCCCTCCAGCCTCCGGCTCTACTGCGGCCACTGAAAACCCATGTCCCGGATCCAGCAGCTCGACTACGGCCGACAGTAGCAACCAGGACAGCACTTTCGAGTGTAATATATGTCTGGACACCGCCAAGGATGCAGTGATCAGCCTGTGTGGACACCTCTTCTGGTAAGAACTACTGTCTTTGACTCATGTTTACAGTTTTGCATTATAACCCACCTCTGTCAAGACAAGGCAGTCCAGATCTAGACCTGGTCAGGCTAGTTAATCTTACTTTTCATATGATTGAACAAGAGGTGAACTGGCTCTGCAGACTGTTGGCATACAGTCTTAAAAGTGAGCATTTGTAACCAACAACAATAACAACCATCATCAGTTGTATTGCTGATATGTAGCCATTTATATTTGTTTCACCAGGCTTGTTTATAAAACAGAACCTGTTTTGACTGAAGACATTTACAAAAATGCATGCATTCATCCTGCCTTCGTTACTTTATCCAACTTTCTAAGCTAGTACTGTGAGTGTAGAGTGTAGGCCCACTTCTACAAAAGTATAGTCTGCAAGTACAAACCATGAGCTGCTCGTATAACATAGTGCTCTGTATGTGTAAGCAAACAGGTTTTGATTTTCTGTTCCACAAAAACTTTCCCTCCCTCACATAAAACTATCCAACACCTGTCCATTCAGAACAGGTCTTTAGTCTGGACTGATATCAGTGGTGACGGTGCCAATTTAGTTATTAATTTAAAAGTTATTAAAAAGAGAAGATAAATCCCAAAGTTTTCCCCTCTCCTTAGTAGCTGAGCTCACTCTCAGTTTTAACTATTGAAGTGATGAATATTTTAACAGGATATAGGATGCCTTTTCTTTTTCTTGGTAAATGTATATTTTGCGCAGTCAGCTTGTTGTAGGACATGTTTTACTAATCAAACTTCTTCCCTGTTCAACACCTCAACTCTCATCTTCCTTTGCATCTCCTCTGGATCAGTTGGCCTTGTTTGCATCAGGTAAGCTGAACCCAGCTTAGTTTTCTCCCTTTTCGTTGCTTTCAAATGCGAACGACAATGCGTTGTCATTGGTATAAAGCTGATGCAGACATTCAGGTCTTTAAAATGTTTGTACTTATGCAGTGGTTGGAGACCAGACCCAACAGACAAGTGTGTCCAGTGTGTAAAGCTGGCATCAGCCGGGACAAGGTTATCCCCTTATATGGACGGGGAAGCACAGGTCAACAAGACCCCAGGTGGGTAGTTTTGTGGCACAGGTCAGGCTGACTCTAAACTTCATGTACTATGTAAACACATTACCTTCCCAGTTTTCTCTAATTGTGAATATGTTCCATTTACATTTTGTAATCCAATCTTTAATACCACTTATTGAGTATTAATATAAAATGAGCCCTTTAATAAAGTGTCATGAATATATAAACAGTGAAAATCAGTTTGACGGTGGCTTTTACAAAGTATGGTTTTGTTTAATAGAGAAAGAACACCCCCTCGACCACAAGGGCAGAGACCTGAGCCAGAAAACCGCGGTGTAAGTACTGCACACAAGTATACTTGCATGATAATAAAGAATCTGATTTCATGATTTTGTGCCAGATCAATACTTTCTTGGTTCCACACCTGTTGGGCAACTTTATGTAGTTTTTCCAGTGCAGTGTCAGCTGTTGAGTAACATGCATATTATGATGAAACCATTACATAGGATCACGTAGGTGCTGTAGTGCAAACCTGTGCTTTATCCATTAACAAAAGGGACATTTCCCACTGGGATCTATTATATAAGCGCTGCGGTACAGAGACATCTCTTGAGAATGATCACAAATTACACTGACTGTTGCGTCACATCTCACCTAATTTGTGTTAAACTGTACCTCACATATTGTGAATACATGGCTAGGCATGAAGAAACCCACTTAACATGAAGAAACCCACTCATGTTTTCATGTTAATGATGAAATTCATGTTTCATAGGGCTTTCAAGGGTTTGGCTTTGGAGATGGGGGTTTCCAAATGTCATTTGGAATCGGTGCCTTTCCATTTGGTATTTTTGCTACAGCTTTTAACATCAATGATGGAAGACCTCCTCCAGGTATTTATGTTTTACACATTTAAACATGACTACTCTGTGTCTTTTATCAACACCACATCAAATAACGTCTGTTAATCAATGTTCCAAACAGCAGCCCCTGGGACACCACAACACATGGACGAACAGTTTCTGTCTCGACTCTTCCTGTTTGTCGCCCTGGTGATTATGTTTTGGTTGCTGATTGCATAAATGCACGGAAAGACAACCCAAAAGATTCGACAGACATCATCATGATCTGCACCAATATGATTCTGCCTCCATACAATTTTGGTTTCTTGTTTTTTTTCTCTCTCTCGACACAAAAAACATGAGATTTGAATGAAGTTCTTTTTCCTGAAGATACCTGTGCTAATCCAAGTACTTTTAGGTGAACCACAAAACCTTGGTAGCTTAAAACTTGATTAAACACAACTGTTTGTTGTGCTTGCAAAGCAGCACACCAAAATTCATCCATATACTTCTTCCACCAAACTTAATCAGCTCATGGCTCCAAACTTCATGCTGCGTATACAACCTTTCCCCTCAAATGCCTACATGCGTGTCTGTCTCTCTGTCGTTCGTAATTGTTTTTAATCGGACATAAGGTTAGGTAAGAGAAAGTGGAAGAGATCATTCTCTTTCTTTCACATTGTATTTTTGATTAAAATAGGGTATTTTGGGGATTGTTGCTATTATTGCTGTATCTAATGTTAAACTTTGCCTAACAAAATAAGACCACCAGTGCTCTGCGCTCATGAACTTCATTCATAATCCCATATATTTCATATGGCAATTTTCTTTAGCCTATATTTGGCCCCGGTTACCTTACTTAATCCCTATAAACTTTTGGGGTAGCTTTTGTTTAAAATTAATTTAGGTCAGTTGGCCCTACTCTTATTGGATGGTCAGAGCAGGAAATGCAGAGGTGTTATTAATAACATAAATGTTCTATTTAAGTGTCCCAGTAAGTTGTTTTTTTTTAATCTACACCTCTGCTTTTCCTACTGTGCCATGTCAAAATGCCCTCCAGAAAAAAGGTGTATTTATACAGGTCTGCATTTATTTTTTTAAATAGTTGCAAACACCCGAACTGAGTTAAATGCTGAAAACTAGCATGTGCCTCCATGTTTTCTCTCTTCACTGATGTACTAAGATTTTTTTTTTTTTATTTAGCTTTACTCAATCTTACAAATTAGGCGTCTCATCTTCAAAATGTACCAAAAATCATACACGTTTTGTGGAATCAAAACAATGTCAGTCTCTTTATTTTAAATGAGGTTAAAAAGAAATGTGTTGACGCAGGTAAGCAGTTGAAAAATTAATTTATGAAACAGTGTTCCTTTCCAGTTTTTTTCCCCCTCAGTTTTCTCAGTCATTGTAATTAAATGTAAAATACTGTAGATTATTACAGAGTTAAAATGAAGATTGGACGGCTGAACATGAAACCACTTTTCTAAATGTGAATTCACTCTATTGACAGTAAAACGTTGTAAATAAAGATATCAATCATAGTGTGTCTGCCTGTCTTATTGAGGTGTAAATCTATCGGGACTTCATTTTTCCATCAGCCTTACTCGTCTAATAAAAATACAAACCAAGACACACCAAACCAGAGAGGTGTGAGAAAATTTATCGACTTGCTTGATGCTGATATGTCTTCAAAAGCAGACCAAGTTTAGTCATTCTTCACTGAGTTATTTCACATGAAAATAGGGATGTACTTCAACCTCAACCACTTTGTGCTGTAAAAATAGATATTTTTAGTAATTTTGTGGAAGAGGTTTTTAGAAAACAAAATAAAGTACAAAAAGTGTCAGTTTGGCTTAGTCCTGTGCTACTGACTCCAGATGTTTCGCCTGAGATTCTGGCTGTGAAATGTTGAACTCCGCTTCGTACATAATCTGCTGGATCTTCATTTTTGTCTCGCATCTTTTCTGCGGAGCAAGTCGCTTCAGAGCCGGCACGAAGCTCAGCAGGAACAGTTCATCCTCATCCCGTGGCCTGTTGGGAAACGAGGTGCCATTGTCTCTGACCAGCCATTTTGTAGGGGATGGCGTACTTTGTGAAGAAGGCAATGAAAGTGACTCATCAGGCATCAGGCGCCGTTTCCGTCCAGTTTTGCTGCTCGGTGTGATCGGTTGGCCTGAAGGCATCTTGGCCATAACAGCCAGCTGGGCCATCTGTGCCTCTTGAGACATTGGAGGGTGCTGTGTCACAAACGTTACCTGTGGCTTGAGGTCAGGCTGACTCGCAGCGACCTTGACGATGGATTGCGGCGTCTTGACGGTCTCAGACGATGCGTTTTCTCCCTCCGTGCTGCCAGATTCATTGTCAGGATTGTCGTGGTCGTCGTCAATGTTGCCACAGATGTCTGCCATTCCACTTCTTGATCCGACGAAAGGTGCAATAAAATTCATAAGTTGTCTGTATTTCCATCTACTTGGCACGATCTCTCCTTGCTTCTTGCTTTTGATCTCCATTCGGACTTCCTTCAAATATCTGTCTCTCATGTTCTTCCATTTTCTTTTACAGTCCTCAGCTAGAAAGTAAAATATCAAGAGTGTAAGGAGCAAGAAATCACATCAAAATACTTCTGTCTACTAACAATGCACAAGAATGAGGGAAAATAATACTGACCAAAAAAATGCTGCACCTTAGACATCCACTGAGGAAAATTTACCACATAGTTTTTAAACAATGTGTGGTTACAATAAAAAATATTCCCCTAAAATGATATTCCCAAACATTTTCTGTTAGATTAAATAGACAAATAAATGGCGTGTGAGAAGTGTGCTCATCTGCCCTCACCAGACAAATACTGGCTATTAAATACATCCAAACATCATGTTGAAGTTATAATTACAGTTGAACGGTGATGGCCAGTTGTAGTGGTCTTCAGATTTTGTTTCTGGGTTCAAAAGTACTACTAGGTTCCTGTTCTGCAGGTTCAAAAGTCTCAGGGACCCTGGCCCAGATATATTGCTGCTCAGTGTACAGTTAATTCACTGCTTTTGCCATACAAAGTGAGGCTCTCTGTGCTGCGTGGCTGGCCACCTCTGTGCATCATACACCAGGATGGACATATACACCTCTTTGTTAACATAGCTTTTCATTTAATGGATTGATTGTTTGATCTATAAAAAGTCAGAAATGGGTGGAAATGTGGTAATTACAATCTTCAAATTGCTTGTTCTGACAGTCCAAAACGCAAATATATTCAATTTACTACGCAATAAAACAAGGAAGATGAGCAAAACCTTCAAGTGAGAAGTTGGAACGAATAAATGTTTTGTGTTTTGCCTTGAAAACGACTTAAATTATTAACTGATTAGCATAACTGCCTTAATGAATCAACTAATCGCTTCAGCTCTAGTGTTCATTATACTCTGTTGTATTTGGCTGTAAACTGTGAACAATACAGTGACTTATAAAATCAGACAAAAACAATATAATCTTCCTAAATGTAGAATCTGTATTCTGCATTCAACTGTATAGGTGTACCTAATAAAGTGGGCAGGTGCATCATCATGTACAGTATATAATGGGGTATTAAAATACAACAAAAAACTAGGCTACTTTATGCAAGTTAAATTTAAAGCAAATTTGTAGGGTTTAACTGGCCTTTAAAGTTACACAAACAAAGTCTACAAGGTAATCCGTGTCATCATTAACCATAACCCCGTGCACCTGATTACATTTCAGGCCGGGGCCCTCCATATCCTGGCTCCAACATATAATATGCAGCGCTCCGTGGTGGTGCTCGATAAGCTTTATGGAGCTCGCTGTGTTAACCGGCGAGACGAAAAAGTCCGCGGCTCGGTAAATGGGCTACAGCCGCGAGTCCGTGACGCTGAGCATGTTTCCTCCTCCGCCGTGCCGTGTTGGACACGCGGCTAGCGGCGCAGTGGCAGAACCGTGCCGTTCGGTGCAGCGCGGCCCACGGCGTGCGAGCTGCGGCTGCCACCGCTAGCACGGTGCGCGCGGCTGCAAGCACACCACCGACCGGCAGCATGTACTCGCGCGGACGAAATGAAATAAATAAATAAAAAGCTCCAAATCGCCTGCACCAGACACATGAACTACACATATCTCCCACGATCACCTGATGTTTTCTTAATTCTGTCTGTTTAGATGTCCACGTTCAACGTCGGCTAGGTAAATAATAACTGGCAGTAAAGTTGTGATAAACAAAAAAACAAAGAAACACTCACATGGTAGACCCAGTACCGTACTGATGTTTCTCCAAGCATTTGCCCGACTTTCTGTGCAGCGGTAATTCGGTAAAGTGACATTGTACAGCTCTGGATAATTAAATACAGCCAATATTAACTTATCGTCCATTTTGCCCAACTGTCGTTGCTGTGCTGCGCGTACGCGGAAGCGGCAGCCTTCTCCCGCCTTTTCCGCCCAGCTGCTGCCTCAGCGCGAGTTATCGCGAGTGGCGGGCTCTGCCTGCCGCGTTGTGTCGCTCTGATGTTCAACGGTGGGCATTGTAGTCCTTTGCCACACGGGGGCGCACGACTCAGGTTTAGCCTCCATGACTACCCTGCTCTACTGTGTGGTTAAAATACAATCCGTATTGTGTTATTATTGGGGGGGGGGGGGGGGGGGGGGGGGGTG
>JBBPCS010068436.1:0-16811 GCA_037974645.1 Hollardia meadi
AGAAGAAGATTCTTTACTGTCACATACAATCATATTCAGGAACATATACATAGTGAACCTTCAGCATTCAACCCATCCCAGAGGGCCAGTGGGGGGGGGGGGCAACTCCAGCTCTAGGCCAATGCCTCAGTCGAGGGCAAAACCAGAAATGTACACATGATAGAAAAACTTTTGATCAGTTAATCAGTTTAGTGTATGAACTAGACTAGAATGAGACTAGACTAGACTGAATTCTCCAATAACAGACAAACAGAATAAAGGCTAACTCATATGAAAGGGTCCAACGTGGGTTGAATGTGAGTCCATGTTATATAGGTTATGTTTCTTGTATGATATGGCTGTATCTTCTCTATGCTGCATTTTTGTAAACTATAATAATCTGATTTTGGGTCACCTCTTGTCCACATCCAGGCGCCATCTCACTCCATCTCCTTGAGGAAGGGGGGGGCGGATCTGGTTTTTGTATGTTTTTCATTTGAATTATAGTTTAAGTTCACGGAAAATCCACTATTAAAATTAGTTGTTTTTTAAGTTCAATAAATGCATGATGTTTCCAAAGTGATTCATGATCTTAGTATTGACCAAAATAATCATGATTATGATTTTTGCATTAATTGAGCAGCCCTATCACACACAGGTGCACTGCATGATACAGTTCAGCAGTTAACATCCAATCATGCTCTGCAAGCAACTGAAAATGTCAGCGCAGGATGTGATCAGAGTGAGCAACAACAGTCCATCAACAATACATAGAGAGGGATATTATACAAAGGTTACAGTACATAAACCCCTCATTACAAAAATAAACGCACATTTGCGAGTTTAATGGTGCAAAACATATGGGCACTGGTCTACAGACATGTTGAAAAAAGTGATCTGGTCAGATGAGTCATCATCCTTCATCAAATGCACTCAACAAGTGCATGTGTGGCGTACACCAAGAGAACAGTGAAGGCCTGAATGTTGACCCCTACAGTGAAGGGATCCACTCGCTCTTCTGTGCTCTGGGGGGCTTTTGGTGGACATGGGTTTGGTCCCCTTACAAGGAAGTATCAGTGCAAATCAATACAAATTGATTCTGAGTGATCACCCTTGTCATATGATGAAACATTTCTGTCCTGATGGTGGTGGTCACCATGATTAACACTTTCCTATAATAAGTCTACAATAAGCCAATAATGCACTATGACATGGTACATGATGGAGGTTTTTACAAACATTTATTTCAAACTAACAAGAGAAAAGTAGTGCAGATATTTGAAAGGTTTTCATTAATGTTAGTTATTGTTGTCTTTTTCTTTTCAGTTGCAGACGTAAACCCACAGCAAGATGTGGAATGATTCAAGGTCTTACGTGAGTTCTGGTAAAGGAGGAACTTGTGATCTACTTACAAGAAACAGAACAGAAACACAGAGGATGGTGCTCATTGTGTCACAAACAAAGTATAGAGAAACTACAAGACTACTCCAGAGTCCAGAAGCTGAAGACCTTTATCATGAAGTACTCTGTTGCCTTAGCAACAACCCAAACTTTTTATCAGAGGTTGATCATTTGAAAAAGAATGGAAAGATTCTCCCCATAATTAAGAGAAAGTTAAAGGTGGAGTGCAGTGGTCATACTGTCTTAAAATAACTATATCACCCTAAATTGTTGACATAATTTTTTTGTGTTACTGTTTGTTTTAATGTTAAGTTTTCAGTTGTCATATGAAGATGTTTATATAAATACTTGCACTGTTTTAAAAAAGCCATTTCATGTTGATACATCAGATTGTTAGTTTGAGTTTAATTTGATTGAGAATGTGAATATCTTATTTTGTAACTACATTGTTGTAATAAATGTTCTGCTGTCTCTTTTAGACGTCCTTTGGTCATATTTGGACACTGTTAAAGAATACATCACAAAACCAACTACAGAAAGTGATGTCATAACTAATGTCTACACAAAGCTTTGCACATTATCAGTAAAGGAACAGCAGAAATTACATGATATGCATTCATAAATAATGAACAGTTTTTGTAAATGACTCACACGATTTGTTACAGGTAAGGAAGCTCTACAAAACATATCTAACAGACAGCTTTGTAAATGACTGAGCCATATGTTTACACATCATTTATACCAGGTGAGGAACATCAGTACTTTAAGTGCTGACTGATTATGCAAGCCTGGGGAGGGTACAGCTGTCTTCTCTGACACGTGGAGTCATGGCCCCTGTTCTCCTGCATGTGAGGAGCTTCACCGACAGATCACAAGAGGTTCACAAGAGGTTCACATCATTCTCCACACAGATCCCAGGTCTCTGTGGTGGTGTGTGAATGTATCTAACACTGATCCACCTGGATCCCCTGACTGTAAATCATTTATGTTTATTCACTTAATAACCAATTATTTACTATTAATTTTACTTTTTTGTGCATCAATAGGGCAACTTTCCAGTAATGATACAACAAATGATATACTGATCATTTACTAACAATTGTTCATGATTAACCATGTGCATAAAGAACATGAGGCTAGTGATAGCGATGCTATAGACTTACAACAGATTTGTGAAATATCAAGTCTTGGAATGACTTACAAGTGATTCATAATATATTAACATAATCACTAATTAATCATTCACAAATTATTTGTTTATCATCATTGTAGATGAATTCTACATATTTGTGATATGATAACATAGCACTTATTAATCCTATAATAATTATTCATCATTAGGCCAACTGTGACCTACGACTGAACGTTATAAAGTGTCCCCAAATACATTTTTCATCAACTTATTTTTTATGTAGCCCAGTTAAGAACAGTAAATAGACCTGGAGGATTTTTAAGTAAGTAAATGAACTCTTTCTACCAGTTCGTCTCATTACAGGTCGCAACACGATATATAGCCTTTGTTCACTCAAAGTAACTGAATAAGTAGCCTTAAATAAATAGCCCTAAGTTGATTATATGAATCATTACACACATGTGAATCACAGCACAATAATAATTCCAGTGTTCGCGTCCATTGGCAAAATATTAATCAATTAATTATGGGAAAGTGGCCAAAATATGACTATATAACAGTTAAGAATTATATTCACTATCTAGGCTATTTGTTTGTTTATTTAGTTTAGCTTGACCGCTGCAGCCAACACACTTCAAAACAAGCATCTTTTACTTTGAAGGCGAGCTGTCTCTGTTTCCGGCTCTCGAGTTCCTTGTTTAATTTTCATTGTATGCGTTGGTTAATGGAACAAACTGACACTTCAGGGCACTGAGTTGCATTTCACGTCTTCATTCAATGCAACAATGACACAGTCAAAGCGTTAATAACATTTAAACAGCATTGAAGAACGAGGTCACACGTGTCAAAATACATTTGCATTAGCACAAGTAGGAAAGTGACATTAGGTAATACCCTTTAAACTGAAATTATTTTTGTTTGTATATATAATGTTCTTAACTACACTGCAGTAAACAGCTCTGAAGGTCATGTGAGGCTCTGACAGTGTCTCTGTGACTCATTATATGAAGAAAATATTATATTCATAAAGTCTTAATAATAACCTTACCTTGCAGTAAGTCACCAATTCACCATTATACACACAAACATTTTTTTTTAACATATTCACAGTGTTTTCCTTTCTTTTCTTTTTTACCCACCTGTCCCTTGTTGTAAGACCGGGCTTTCAAAATCACAAAATCATTGTCATCAGACAGTTGGCAGTATCTGTTTACAGACAAACATTTTCATGCATTGTGGGCTCAATTTCTGATATTTCAAAAATCTGGCTGGATCATTTGTGGAGGACAGTCTGAAGATGATGTTTAGCAGGTTTCATGTCAATTGCAACTGTTGGAGGAGATTTAAAGAGTTTTACAGTTTTGAGACAGAGTGATGGACTTCATAATTCCCACCAGCTCAAAGTGTCTGAAAGTTTCTGCTCAATCATGCAAAGTCGTAGCACGAACGGTTGATTTGTTATGAATTTTCAAAGTTTCAAACTTTAGACGTTTGCTGTAGCACCATGTTTTTATGCACAGGAAGGCAGATTTAAGAAGAAGAAGAAGAACAACAACAACAACAACGGCGCAAACATACACTGGCAATTAAAAACAGACAGGTGAAACCAACACCTCAAGTTTAATAATCATTATTTATGACATGCTCATTCATTCATCAAACATAAACCCTGCATCACAATATCTTTAACAAAACACATTAATTTATACAGTATTAAAAACATACAAGAGCTCCTCCCTTTTCTCAAATACAAACAATAAAACAAAGACAAAAAATGAAACACGTAGATGAACAGATGAGTAGTTTCAAATACACATCAAAATCACACTTAAGGCAGCAACTGAACCCCTTCATACCTGTGTTAATGTTTCACAGGTAATATTTTCATGTAATTGTGCAGTTATTTTTCTTCCATTTTACATGAAAACCAATTTTATTAACAAATGTTTTTGTTCATATTTAGCAGCTGATGTTGAAATTCTTTCAGTGGGTCTTTCTTTTGTGAAATTTGTTGTTAATTAAATCACTATTTTCACAGGGAGGCCAGGAGAAAACAGTTACTAAACAAAAACGTTCATATTAAAACATTAAAAAGTACCCTCACTTCTGAGGCTTTCATTTTAAAGGTGTGAATTAAATCCTCAATTATAGGTTTTTAAGCAGATGTACTGTATGTCAGCAGCTGACAAATGTTTTATTCACATTAAATTCTTCATCGCAGTCTTAGTTTAAGTTTTCCAGATGAAGGAGAAAGGGAGGCTAATCACATGGAAAGACAAGAAAAACATGAAAAGCGGTGTGTTCCAATTCCACACTCCACAATCATTCAAAGCAAAGCTTGGGTATGGAGTGTGATCATACTGGAAAAGTGACTAAATTAAAAAGGGTTCTTTTCCATTATACTTTTTCAGACACAAATTTCCAGACTTCTCAGTAGTTTTTTTTCAGACCATATTTTAAATCCTAGTACAAATAACCAGAAGTTTATCATGTTAATAAATTTAATAAGTTTTAAAATCCAACTGTTAACATGCCTGTTACATTTTGACTATGTATGCTGTTATGGCACACCTGGACCTGCCTCACACCATTTGGGAACCTCTGCACTACAGCACCAGCATCTCAGACCAAATGGGGTGCCGTTCACTCAATAAAGGTGGAAAGAAAAAAAAGAAAAATATCTGAATATACACTGCTCACGAAACTCAGATTAAACTGTAACATTTGGCAGTGCTGTTCAGATTTTGTTATTGCATAGCCTATATACAGTATTTTAGTGTACTGTTTAGCTGTGAAAACGAGAAAGTTTGACAAGTTGGCTGCCATTTGTTCTGTTTTGAAACACATATCTCAGATCAAACTATAGTGTTTTGGTCATAGATGTATAAAAACTAGATACAAGAGGCAAATATGACACCTAGTCAATCCAATGAGAATTGCTCACCTGGCCCATATGCCAAAAAGTTTTCAAGCTTCCGGGTTTACTTCCTGGTTATCAGTAGTGTTTCTCCTGCTGGCCCTGCTTGCGAGTTCCTGCTCAGCCCATAGACTTTACATTGATGACATCAGATATTTCAAAATTTATTTCTCGAGTCAAAGAAGAAAAGTTTTACAACAATAAAACCTCAATGGATCAAAAATTCATGATAGAGTCATAATTGACCTTGTTTGCAGTTAGAGGCGTTCTGTCAGTTTTACGGACGTCTCTTTTATAATGGTGGTGGTCTGTGGGGGAAATGCTTTTTTGGCCACAGGGGAATTTTTTGCTGCAATACAATGAGTGGCTACTGGCTAGCAAGGCTGAGCGGCACCGTCATAACCAGGTGATATTTTCTTCTTCTTCTTCAACCGTCTAAAGTTTCAAAATTCATAACAAATTAGTCGTACGTCCTATAACTTTCCGACTTTCAGCAAAATGTAGGCCCAATTGAGCAGAGATGTTCAGATGCTTTGAGCTGGCAGGAATTATTATTATTAATTACTCCTGACACCAAACCTGCCACACAGCATCTCCAGACTGTCCTTCGCAAACCATCCTGCTTTTGCCCTCTCATGTCTTACGATTGCTATCACGATAGAATATCATGTTGACGTAAGGAGGACAGAGAGGGGCTCACATGCACTGCTGTTATTCACTAACATGCATGAGTGGCCATCCCGACAACAAAGAGCAGAGAAGCTCAGATTACAACACTGCTGTTCAGGATGCCATTACTCCATATGTCTTTACATAGCAAATAGTTATTGCTGCTATGTTAATAGTCAAAATATCATATATTCAACTTTCGAATAACTATTATATTTTGTTTCACACACACATTGTGTGCGAATGGGTGAATGCTGACTTGTAGTGTACACTGCAGGGGCCGCAACCTTCCGAAGAGTGGACAACCACTTTACCACCTGAGCCACAGGCGCCCCAATGATCCTTCCGCAAGAAGTTGTGGCAGCTCTACGTTGGAGTTTGCATTTAGTCACAACCAATAATTCTGGCCTTTCTTTCAACAACATCAAGTTCACTCTGCGCTGGCTGCCTGCTGCAAATGCTATGAAAACAGTTTGCTTGTTTCATCAACAGTTTTTTCCTGGTGGCTTTTTGCAGGTATAGGGTTGGGCAAGTTTAAATAATATTCTCCATGAATAAAGGATTTCTGAAAAAACCCAACAACTCTGATGCAGTACCAGTCTCTTTATCATCTGATTGTGCACACAGAATAAGTGTCTTGAAGTGCAGCTCCCCGCCGTGCTCTTGCTCCATTACCAGAGCCTCCACTGACCAAGGACTAGGACCTGATTCCTGATCTTTGCTTGGCTGCAGATGAATTGCACAAAGAAACTGATTGGTGGAAAGGAAACATGGGGGTCTTCTTGTACTTGGAGCCCTGAACAATCCAGCGTTCCTGCAGGTCATATGGGAGCTTTTCTACTATGGGATTGACTCTTCTGGCAGTGTCTGGCAGAAGCCAAAAACATATCCAGCATCCGGCCACGGCTATCGCCTGCACTGAGGTATGAAAATGACCATATAATGTTTGACAGAGGTTATGTGCTGGACTATTTTTGGCTGGGACCAGATGCCAAGCGATCAGTAGAGAGTCCAGGAAATTACAGGTCTAACCCTGTTAAGCCATGCTAACCACCTGCTGGCATTAACTTAATATTTACCATACAAACATTAGAGTGATACTGATCTTCTCATCTAACTCTCAGCAACAAAGCAAATAAAAGCAAATAAATGCAAAATGTGACATTTTGTTAGTGGCTAACTCGAAGTAGAAGAAAAACAACCAACAACGCAAGGGCCGGGAACTACTTGCCCTCCGAGCAGAAAACAAGATCAACCATAACATAACAGGGATGGTAAATGACTGTTATTGCCATGTTATTCCATTGTTAAGAAAGCGCACCTTGACAAGTCTGTAAAACATCACATGTAGATGCTGACGCTGCTCTGTCACACGTCACGTCTGTTTTGATTGCAGAACGCTTGATATCCAAAATCACAGAAAAACAAAAGCAGGGCCTTCATTGCAGAGGTATTGCACAATCTCTGTGTTAAAAGGGGTCGTGTCTCTCTGAGGCTCTTAGGCGGACACAGGACGTCTGGGGGGCTGTGAGCCATTTAATCAAGTTAAAAGATATACCATTAGTTAAAAACAACCAAGATCTAAACAGTGACAGTGACTTCACTTGAAACAGTTACTCTGCTAGACTTTCTGGCTAAGCATTCAGACCTTACTTCACTTTATTAAAGATCCTCTCCAGACATGTATTTAGTCATACAGATAGTCTGCTTCAAATATCCACATCACACTTGGAAAGTTGAATATTGGACCAAGATTGGCTACCAAACTATTTGTGATGTCACAAAGGACACAGGGTGGCTGTGGTTCAGGTGGTAGAGCGGTTGTCCAATGATTGAGGATCGGTGGTTCAATCCCTGACCCCTGCAGTCAGCGTGTTGAAGTGTCCTTGTGTGTGGAGTGAGAGCGAGCAGCAGAGTGACAGTAAATGCAACCAGAGCGAAGAAAAAGGTTTGCAGTTCCAAAACACTGGCAACTTGACGAGCTTTGTTGCAGGTGACACCATTAGCCGGCTCTCTCAAGCTGAGACGGGCCAGTTCACACTGGTGCAACGTTCTAAAACTGTTTAATCTTGTTGAGAATCTTAAGTCTGAACTGGCCTTTACAGAAAAGACTGTGTAGAAATAAGGCCAACGATAAACAGTAAAAAGACATTGATGAGAAAGACACCGAAAGATTAATGGACATTTTTAGGCTTACAGATAAACCCTTAAAAATAGTTTTCCTTTTCCTGTCCCAAAAGACAACAGTGTTGACATAAATGTAATCAGCTAAACATGAATCAACACAAAAAATGTGTATGGGAGAGCTGGATATCTAGAACTATTATTGAATCATTAAAAGAATTATTTCCTTCCAGAAAAAAGCTGAACGAGAGTTGGTGCTTCAAAATAGAAGCTCTTCAGGATGGACAGGCATAGACAGTATAATAAGTGAAAGAAGCTTCTGGGTCTAAAAAGTGAAACCGGTGTGGGATTGCTTTAAACTTGCATTATTTCTAATGGCCAGCAGGAGATGACTCATTTGATTTGATTTATTACCTCAGTAAACAGTTTCCTAATTAGTTTATTGAGGTCTCAATCACTAGTTTCAAGTCTTCTAATATACGCTTGATGTTCATTTTGTAAATTATGGTCCCATTTAAAATACAATAGATGATAGAGAAGGGTATCCTTTAGGGCGTGGCTACCTTGTGATTCACAAGTCGCTAACACAGTGTGTCCTCAGGTTCTCAGTCAAATCCAATCAGGATAGAGGTAAAGCAATGTGTATCCTCCCCAGCTCCATCATCGCATTCAAATATGGTCACTTCTGGTTTAAAAAAAACAAGATATCGATGGCAATAATACACAAGGGCAGGCATACATCAATTCCCTGTCGTAAGAAAGTCCACACCCCTTTTTGGGTGAAAACAAGTGCTGTAAAAGCGCCAGTGTCAATTTGAAAAAAACTAGAGACACCTTGCCAAAAACCTGCTATTTCACATGTTGCATATTAAAAACAGTTTACAATTTTTGTTACTTCCTCAAAGAGCGAATTAAAAGAGGAGATCCACGTCTTGAGGCCATCCCCAGAGAGGATGAAAATAGTAATCTGTGGGACCCAGTCAAAAGTGTATGTCAGTGGTTAGACTTAATCACAGGTAAGTTAATGATGTTACTGAGTAAATAAAATGTGTGCCAGCTGAGCCTGTAGAGTCTTAGTGATCATGTAACTAAAGCATTTACTGTAAGAAAAATATGGCCAACCATAAAACACATGCTTTTCGAATGATTTAACAGCCTGTCTGTTTGAAACACCAGGAGCAGATAATATTTTAGAGTTAATAATCCACATAAATTAAGCTGACCTTCCTTCTAATAATGAACCTTGTTAACAGCATAAAGTAACGTAGGAAGTGGGGCTAAAACTGACCTGTTTTCTGTTTCTCTTAGCTCAAAGTAAAAAATTGCCTAATAAGCATACTGTAAGTGGCTATCAAAATAAAACCAACGGTTCCATTTTGTGACAGCAAAGTAATAAGTTTACAGTAAGGTCACATTGGAAACAACCAAAAATAAAGAAAAGTGATAAATGACAGAAAAACAGTACATTAGCCTATATGTCAGAATGAGACAAGATGGGGTTGTTTGAGTACTGGATGGAAGCAGACTGAAAGGACCTTCATCAACCCCCAGGCTATTTCTTTATTTATGTATGTCATTGATTGGTAACATTTGACTGGCCATAGGATTGGGGCTCCCAATAGTCAAAAAGCAATAGGGTATTTTTATTTTCTGCTACAAGTTGGCAAAGACATCAAAGGCAGTTTTTCCTCACCACTGTTGCCAAATGTTTGCTCATGGGGGAATGTTGGGTCTCTGTAAATTAAAGTATGGTATGGAGTATGGCCTAGACCAACTATACATGTAAAGTGTCATGAGATAACTTTTGTTGTAAATTGGCGCTATATAAATAAAAATGACTTTCATTTACCAAATTAGAGGGGCTATTTTCAAAGGGGCGGGAGAATGATGCAAGGGCAAAGTATCTGCATGTTCTGTTCTCATCTACACCAAACTCGAGGCTTGAAAACAGTAGTCCACGAACCAAATCACGTCATGGTGACTCTGTTCACTATTTATTACACCTATGGCAGTAGGATGAACAGTGTCAAAATCAAATTATTCTAGAGTGGCTGTCAGGAGGGAAAAGGCTCCAAAATAAAATCCACCCTCACAGGTTCCCTGTAGAGTAAGGCTTCAAAAAAACATTCCATAGTAAAGGGTGAAAAGAGGATAGAGATGCTTGTTGTTGTCTGTTTGTTTCAGGTGGCAGGAGCCAGATTTGTACATCCCATCAGTGCTGTTGTGACTTGCAGTTTGGATATGACATAGTACCAGACACACTTTCTGCATGTGTGCTAATGTTCTGTCTTCTGAAAGTCTTCGATCCTCCTTAGATTGTGTTGAGGATAATTGAGACCTCAAGCAGTTTTTCCCTTCCTGGTAGAGGCTGCCAGCCAGGTAGTGTACGTATGATTCTGTTTTATTTAAGAACTAGTGTAGCCTCTGAGCCATCTTTCCTCTTCAGATAGAGCCCATAGCTGAGATGGTGTTCCCTCCTCAAGAAAGCGTAGAAATAATCAGATACCAGCAATATCTGAGGGGAAAGAAATATTAGGATAATGATGAATTCTCCATTGTTTGAGTATTAAGAAGAGAAATTTGAGTAATTTTACTTGGAATATTTCTTAGCTATGGAAATCTATCTTAGCTATCACAAACCTTTGTAAGTCTTATTGAGCTTTAGATAATAATTACTATCGATCCTGAGCTATGTCCAAATCCAAAAATCACAGCAGACATTTTCACTTGTAGGAAAGAGACAGATGATAATAATAATCTTAACAAAGGCTCAGTGTCCCAATAAGACATGACAGTGTGACAATGAGCCAGCATGAACAACACCAGGATCCTGCAAATGAAGCAGCTACATCGAATTCAGTCTCATTCATATTATATTATTTACACCTGTCTTTTCATTCAGGGTCATTCCATACAACTCAGCTTGGGGCTCCCAAATTCATGTCATGAATTTTCTTGGGGAAAAAAAAAATCATGTGAAAACTTTTAAATTCATGGGACCTTGAAAATATAGTTCTACTACTACAAATATTTTTTATGAAGTTTTGAAGTTTAGCTGTCAGAGCTAAATTTCATAATTTTTTATGTGGATTCTGTGTGTGTGTCTATATATATATATATATATATATATATATATATACACACACACACACATACATACAGTCAGGTCCATAAGTATTGACAGTGAGAACATTTTTGTAATTTTGCCTCTTTACACCAACACAATGGATTTGAAATGAAGCAATCAGGATGTGGTTGAAGTGTAGACTTTCAACTTTAATTCAAGGGATTGAACAGAAATATCGCATTAACCATTTAGAAATTATAGCCATTTCTATGCATAGTCCCCCATTTTCAGAGGCTCAAAAATAATTGTAAAAACTAACATAATTATAAATACAGTATATATACTGTATATGCGTGTATACATGTGTGTATGTGTATACACACACATACTGCCTTCATTTAAATTTGCTCCATTAAGTATTACCGGAAGATGAATTATCCACCCAGCCCATCATACCTGTGCCACATTGAACAGCAGTGTAATGGCGTAGTAGAAGTTGGAGTTGGCGCTGCCAGCGTAGATCCAGAGGTGCCAGAGAACAGGGAACAGAGCGGAACAAGCCAGCAGGACGCAGGTCACTAGGAAAATGTTCCTCAAGACTGAAGAGTAAGAGAAACCAGGACAGATCGTTTTAATATCGACCGGCCAGCGACATTATTTTCAGCATTATTCAAGCAAACCAATTATTTAAAGGAGCACGCCTGTTGCAGCCTCTGCCGAGCTATTTGAATTTATTTGATTTGATTCGGACGACGCAATTTAACATAGTTCCAATACAAAGCATGACACTGATGAGTTTATAGCTATTCCTAATTTTCAACTCTTGTCCCTAGTTGGCTTTTACATGTAGGCCTACGTAATTAAAATGTATTAAATGTACAACTTCAAATATCATAGCTACAAAATATGCTACAGATATGAAAAATACAATAAGATACATATACCACAATACACCAATACCAATACACCTTACTGAGTAGCTAAAAATGGGTATAGCTCTGGTTTGCTTTTAAGCAACACTTGACCTTTGGTGTAAAGGATTTTATATCTGGCATTTATTTAATTTCAGTTGGTAATGTGTTCCAGAGTTGACAGCCCTTTATGGAGAAGGCTGATTGTCCAAATTTAGATATTTTAGGCGAACAGAATGTGGCTTCATTGTCCTGGGGACGTCCCTGAAAAATATGTTGTCTGGATGGCAGCATATGTTGTTCCAAAACCTGTTTGTACCTTTCAGCATTAATGGTGCCGTCACAGGTGTACAAGTTACTCAAGCCATGAGCACTAACACATTCCCATACCATCACAAATGCTGGCTTTGAAAATTTGCACTGGTAACAATCTGGACGGTCCTTTTCCTCTTTAGCCCGAAGGACACGATGACCATTATATCCAAAAACTATTTGAAATGTGGACTCGTTTTCCACTTTGCATCAGTCCATCTCAGATGAGCTCGAGCCCAGAGAAATCAGCGGTTTCTGGATGTTGTTGATATATGACGTGCGCTTCGCATATAGTCTTAATTTGCATTTGTAGATGCAGCGATGAATTGTGTTTACTGACAATGGGTTTCCAAAGTGTTCCTGAGCCCATGTAGTAATATCCTTCATAGAATCATGCTGGTTTTTAATGCAGTGCCGCCTGAGGGATCGAAGGTCACAAGCATTTAATGTTGGTTTTCGTCCTTGCCCCCCTTACGTGCAGAGATTTCTCCTGATTCTCTGAATCTTTTGATGATATTATGGGCTGTAGATGGTGAAATCCCCAAATTTCTTGCAACTACGCATTAAGAAACGTTGTTCTTAAACTATTGGACAATTTGTCCACATAGTTTTTCCCAAAGTGGTGAACCTCTCCCCATCCTTGCTTGTGAAGGACTGAGCCTTTTGA
Organism: Hollardia meadi; assembly: GCA_037974645.1. Lineage (NCBI taxonomy): Eukaryota > Metazoa > Chordata > Actinopteri > Tetraodontiformes > Triacanthodidae > Hollardia > Hollardia meadi. The sequence continues at coordinate 13,180 of JBBPCS010068436.1, forward strand.
GGATGCCCCTTTCATACTCAATCGTGATACTATCACCTGTTACCAATTGTTTGAAAAGTGTTGCTGGCAATGAAGTACAACATTAAATATATTGTTTTTGTACTGTTTTTATCTGAATTGAAGGTAAAAAAGGATAAGGAAATTATCACATTCTGTTTTATTGTTTTACAGTGTCCCAAATTATTTGGAATTAGGATTTGCAAAACTGAATTTCAATAAAAAACAATAAAAAATACAAGATCTTTTGTGTTTTATACACTCACATCTGTGTAGGTGACTCCAGACAGGAAGGAAGGCCAGGTAGAGAGCAATGTCTCCCACAGTGGGGTAAGACTTAAAGATGGAAATCACAGCTAATTGCATGAACATCAGAAATACTGGATGCTCCCTGTAAAACATATTTTGAACAGAATTAAGCCTGTTAGTAGCTTTAAGTTGAGTTAATGGACAGTTAGTTTGTGAGTAAGGAAGAGGACTTACTTGAGTTTGACGGACAGAGGGATGGTGTAGAAGAAGACATTAATCTGGAAGACGCAGAGGAAGAAGAGACGAAAGTGTTCAAACATCTCGGCAAAGAAATACCAGAAGAGGCCAATGTTCGGGGTCAGGTCTGGTACTGAGAGACTGGAGAGAGGAAAAACACTCAGTCACACAAACTTAAACACATAACATAACATAAATTTGATTATTAAAGAACTGTGACCATACTGAGAGGGACATTTAGCCATACAAAAATAAACTCTCTGGTGGACAAACTATGTACTGGTGACACTGCTTTTAAATGACTTGAAACTCATATGTGACATTTTTGTACTGCAATTTCTTGCTGTCACCTAAAATATACCCTTTCAATAATATTAACTATGATAAGCTAAAATTGTATAAGATATATGATGATGTATAAGATCACACAGGCCTATTGAAGCTAGTTAAAATTCCTGTCTGAAACATTATACTGCTGTGTTCATTCACTGTGCCAAGACTTCTAGTAGCTTGACTATGATTCTATTCCTAACAGGAGCAACTGAGCCTAAAAAAGAGCGCCATACTCACACCCGGCGCTATGGGCAGGCCTTAGGGGGCCAGGCCCGCCCACAGAGCTTCTGTGCCCCTCCTCCCCCAAGAGTTTGCATAATAAATTATATAGCTCAGTCCTTTATTTCTGTTATGTTGTAACATGCATATTTTTTAAAGTGCAAATTATTAAATCAGCCAGAACATTTGTTTACAAAAATGGGGCTTCCCTCTCACTGGCTCACAGCCTCTACGTGCTTATGAGGGTTTCATCTTCTTAAGCTAGCTTGTTTAAATTTATTTGGAAAGTGGAAAATATGGATATCTGAAAGTTTTTCAAATCGTCAACAGCTTCTGATGGGAAGACATTAACACCTGTGGCTCCTGAAACACCTGTTACAACAACTGGTGACAGTGATGGTGGCATCTTTGCTAGCAGCACCAGCCATGATCCTGCACCAAGCGATGATTCTTCTACTAGTGCTAGCCAGTCTGGTAAGCCTGTAAGGGAGGGACCAAGCAGGCCACAGTATCCGACCTCGGTACTGATGAACCCAAGCAGGTGATTTTGGACAAATACCCTGTGAAACTGTATGGCCAGAAAAGGCGTTCTTTCACTTGCAGTTGGTTCAAAGATAGGGACTGGCTTGAATACTCCTTAGAAGCAGATGCAGCATTTTGTTTCCCATGTCGCAAGTTCAAGTCCTCAGACACAACATTCACCACGTAAGGATTCACTGATTGGAAACATGCAGCTTAGACTAGTAAGGGGTTGAACAAGCATGCTCCCTCCAAAGAACACATGAGGTGTGAATCTATGTGGAAAGAATCCGAAATATGCAGGGACAGGTACAGAAATCAGTACTCTTGTCCACGCAGACCATCTAGAACGTAACAGATATACTGTATATCAGCTATTAATGACATGATCGAGGTTTTAGCTGTAAACCGCATGCCATTCAGAGAAGATGATGAAAGTTTTGCCAATATGACGAAAATGCAAACACTGGAGTTTTTCTCTCTTGATTTGAGTATAATTTGCGAAAAGATCATCATCTGGCTAAGTAACCAAATCCATTCCTCAAAATGCAAACTACACAAGCCATGATGTGCAATAGGAGATAATCGAAATGATGAGCTCCATACTGACAGAAGAAATTGTCAGAGAGGTCGGGCACTCATGGTACACCATTAAAGTTGACGGAACCTGCAAATCTACAGGTCTAGAAAACATTTCAAAAGTTGTGCATTATGTTGATGAAAATTACAAAGTAGGTGAAGGACTATTAGTCATGGCCACAGCCGAAAAGGGGGATGCGGCTACTCTAACTTCAATAATGACTGATGAGTTGACAAAGGTCGGACTCAGCACTGATAAAATATTAAGCCAGGAAAAAATGGAGGAGTGCAGAAACTACTCAAGGGTAAACTTGGCCATAATTTCCCATACGTGCACTGCTTCAATCATCAACTTAATTTAGTTATTATTCATGCAATGTCAGTCGAGAAGGCAGTTGAGGAAGTTTTACATATCTGCAATCTTCTTTACAAGTTTTTAAGAAAGCCGACAGTATCAATTCACTATACGGGCCAAATGCCATGTTGAGAAATGAGATTCCACTTCCAAAAATGTCGACTTCAGCTTTATTAAGAATGTGAGTACAGTTGTTCTTATCACTCTGTTTACAATCCCGATTCCCAAAAAGTAGGTGTAAAACGTAAATTAACGCAATCTGTGCAAATCATTTCAACCCATCCATCCATCCATCCATTATCTTCCGCTTATTGGGTCGCGGTGGCAGCAGGCTAAGCAGGGTATTCCAGACGTCCCTCTCCCCAGCAACGCTTTCCAGCTCCTCTTGGGGGATCCCGATCCGTTTTGGGTCTACCGCGGGGTCTCTTCCCAGTTGGACGTGCCCGAAAGACCTCCACAGGGAGGCGTCCAGGAGGCATCCTAATCAGATGCCTGAACCACCTCAATTGTCTCCTTTTGAGGCAAAGGAGCAGTGGCTCTACTCCGAGCTCCCCCCGGATGTCCGAGCTCCTCACCCTATCACTAAACCGCCTGTCCATCTCACACTCCATTTTCCCATCACTCGTGAACAAGATCCCGAGATACTTAAACTCCTTCACTTGGGGCAGCAACTCACTCCCCACCTGGAGGGAGCAATCCACCGTTTTCCGGCAGAGAACCATGGCCTCAGAATTAGAGGGGCTGATCCTCACCCCAGCCGCTTCACACTCGGCTGCAAACCGCCCTAGGCTGCGCCTTGAGATCCTGTCCATGAATATCACAAACAGGATCGGAGACAAGGGGCAACTTTGGCGGAGTCCAACACCCACTGAGAACATGTTTGACTTTGTGATGAGAATGCGGACACAGCTCTCACTTTGGTCATATAGGGACCGAACGGCTCGTAGTAACATCCCCAGCACCCCATATTCCCATATTCACCCCATATTCCCATATTCACCCCATATTCATATTCCCCGAGGGACACGGTCGTAGGCCTTCTCCAAGTCCACAAAGTACATGTAGAATGGATGAGCAAACTCCCATGACGCCCCCAGCAAACCTGCAAGGGTAAAGAGCTGGTCCACTGTTCCACGGCCAGGAC
>JBBPCS010068447.1:0-16810 GCA_037974645.1 Hollardia meadi
CTCTCTCTCTCTCTCTCTCTCTCTCTCTCTCTCTCTCTCTCTCTCTCTCTCTCTCTCTCTCTCTCTCTCGTCACATCATAAAACTGGCACACATCTCCGACAGATGGGGCAACTCTGTCATCTGTCATGCCCTTCCAGTGACTTGAGATGGTAAGGCAGTAAAATAAATTACCTCAAGGAAGGCTAAAAATTGTGATACAGCTATCTATAAAAGCACTTGCAGTGTACATACATTAATATTTAGTAATATATCATTCGTGACACTCAATCTTTACAACTTCAAAGAAAGCTTGCTGTATTACCTACCTCACACACTGTAGTAGGATATCAGTGTCAGACTGTATGAAGCCCCCTCTGACATCACAACATTCTAGAGGGGGTGTGGCTAAACTTAAATGGATGGAATAAATGTTTTTTAACAATGAGAATGAGTATTTTAAACTTTCTGTCATCGTTGGCAACAATTTACAGTTAACCTAACATCATTTAACCTAACCTAAAGGGTACATTGAAAAATAAAAAACAGGAACAGTGCAGATGAGATTACATGAAAATCCTAGATCCTAGCCTAACTTACCCACCCCTTACAAAAAAGGCAGAACAGATTTGTTAGTGGCCATAAAATGTGTTTTGAATGTATTTGGTGGCATCCTAGACTGTCGTCACTAGACGGCATGTTGTTGGGGAGAGTATAGGGCACTGCATCTCATTTTCTTCACTGGGATTTTTTTCTCTCCATTGGAAGGGCACTTCATCAGGTTTTCTCACTTGGAACTTCAAGTTTATCCCATATTAAGGGCACCTATATGGCCCCACATTATATTTTCTCCACTGGAGGGGCATCCATTAGGAAACTTCCCCGCATTCTCACGCATGGCTTTACAGCTTTACACCCTTTACAGCACTGCATCCCACTTTCTCTACTGGAAAGGGCACTGTCATGAAGGGGCACCATAGAGGGCACTCTATCATTTTTTTCCCATATGAAGGGCGCCAATAGGGCAATTCCTCTTGTTTTCGCCATTCTAGAGGGCACCTTAGCCACACTTTTTCAACTATGGGGGCACCGGGGAGGAGGGGGGGGGGGGGGGGTTCTATTGATATATTACACAAACCTGTTGTTACTCAATCATTAACTTTACAAAGGACCGCTGTTGCCATGGTTAGCCACTAGGACTAACACACATAATCATTTCTACAGTAGCACCCCTGACAATAAGGTGGATAATAGAATAACAAAGTTAAGACTGGGAATGAAAGCAAAAAAATAATGATGCTCAAATGCTGACTTTAAGTATTTTAATTAAATATAAAATCTCCATCTAATTTTATTACATAACTTCAATGTAAAGAGTCACATTTAATGCAAAGTTTTTCTATCATGTTGAGTCAGTGTGAATGAATTAAATAACTTGAGTGTTACTTCTTACAGGAGACAGAATAATTAATTTAAAATGCATTACTTTTATGTAAACTACTTGAATAATAAACAGCTGAATAAACACATTATGTTTGTGTAGAAGTTCCCCTTAACTTTCTAATTATTGAATAAAAACAATGTTTATGTATAAGTTTGCATAATTTGTAATTTAATCAGTTATTTAATTTGTTCACATTGACATGGCGTGATAGAAAAACTTTGCTTTAAAAGTGATCCTTTACATTGAACCTATGTAATAAAATAAATTGAAATTCTATATGTAATTAAAATACTTGAACTCAACATTTGAGCATTATTATTTTTTTGAGTTTGTTTTCCAGTAAATGAGCGTTTGAATTGTTGGTTGGACAAACGAAGTAAAATGAAGATGTCACTTTGGGCTCTGGGAAATTGTGATGCGAAAAAATTCTTATTTTACATACTAAAGGATTAACCATAAAAATAATTGGCAGATGAATCAATAATGAAAATAGATGTTAAGTCTCTGCTCTGGGTTGGCAGTCAGTCAGACACAATCTGTTCATCCTAGACTGCGAACAGCTAAAAAATAAGACACTTATTCACTTATTAAGAAGTTTGTCATCTAATATGTGGCCTTCAAAGCCACCAGGTCCCCAACAGCGGGGGTGGGGGTGGGGGGTGAGTGCTGGAGGAGAGATTATGATCTTGGATGTAGGGAGATACAGGAGGCTTGTGAGATGCTCAGTGATCAGCACCCTGGTGTTAATGTGTGCCCTCTTGGTGAAGAGGAGGGGGCTTGTTATTGTTTTGATGTGATTTCACTGCACTGTGCTGGCCCAGCCGCTCTGCGTCAGATCTGCATGTTAAGTAGGTCAGTATTACATGCGCAACAAAGCTTAACCCCATTCAGCGGCTGCAACGCTGGCCATCGGCTGTACCTTGTGTTGGATAGAGCAGACCGTCGAAAACATCCCCCTCTGCAACAGTTAAGAGATCACCTCTTTAATTAATAGGAGGTGAATGGTTGCCTAAAATAAACCGGGAACTACACTAAGCACTACGTGGCACTGCTGTGTGTGTGAAGCAACAGAGCAGCAGGTCCTGTGATCTCTTCTCTACTGTTCCTGGCTCCTGCCACAACACAAGCGTGAACAGGTCCAGACATTTAGGAGAGGAAATAGAGGCTAATAACATTCCAAGTCATATAGTCAAAGGTGAAATCTGTACTGTTAATCAACATATAATGGACTTGTGGACTGGAGTGTATGAAATACAGTGCATTTAATGACTAAAGGGTTTGAGAAATGTTGAGCACCGAAACATTCCACTAAAATCCTGTACTAATAAATGTTTGGATTGAGCAGTTCTTCAAATGAACAGCTTTAAAATATTTGGGAAATAGGCTTGCTTCACATCTTAGCTCGAGCCAGAGCTGTGAAGTGTAGTCATTTGTTACAGATTACAGCTTATATTATGAGTCAATTTTGTGTTGGACATGTACATAAAGTGACTGAAAAATACAATCAGAAAGATCTATGTAATTTTCTGTATCCAGTACAAGCTGAGTCGAGCTAAGCACAAAGATTGAAGGCACGTGCAAACTGCTGGCCTAACTCTAACACAAGTAGATAAAACAACAACCTCCCAACAATTCCAAACCTGTTGTATCTCGTTAGCATGCTAGTCACAAAGAGTCATTTGGGTATTTATGTTAGAGCTCAAACTCAGCAACCCTTCTGTGAGTAAAGAAAGTTGAACCTGGAGTGCAGGACTTTCTTCATATGAACGATTGTCTGTTACCTTCAAACCCTCACCAAAGGGGATCACACAATGCTGATTAAGCTGATCACCACCAGCATCCTGGAGTTTTTAAACCAGTGTTGGTAGCTCCCAACCGCAAAGTGTAATGTCTGATTCCAAACTGTTCTCATCCCAGGTCACATACTGACATTTTGTCGGTATGTGACGTCTTATCCTGACAAGCAAGTTACCCTTTGGCATCGCCGGATGACGCTCTAAGCCTTCCCTTTAGTGTCTCTGTGTGAAGCGCAAAGGCTCGCGCCCCATGTCTTATCCTGAGGCACAAGGTCGACGTTACTTTGCTTAAGTTTAGGCACAAAAACCACGTGGTTAGGTTTAGGAAATAACTAGTGACGTTTGATTTCAAATGGGGCACAAACTCCAGTCTCCAGGGTGAAAGTAATGTGTGTGACCCTCCAGTCAACCTCGACCTCCACCCCTCTTGGCACTGTATCGCTTTGGAAAGTACGTCACGCTACGTCATCTGTTCAAGTCATCTGAAACTGACGCAGACGGCTTTACATTGCAGGTATATTAAACCTTTGTGCGTCTCCTGCCTGACGCTAAATGGTATACGTTGTGCGTCTGGATGAGATGCAAGGGGCTGTGACAAAACGTTGGTATTTGACGACCTAGGGATGAGAACGGGCTGCTGATTGTGTCGCGCGTGAATAGAGCAGAACATTGTCTAGAGAATTCACAGTGAGAGAGTTGGCGTGTTGATGACGGGGCATGGAGTGATTTTTGTATACAGAATACATACAGAATCAGCAGAAATTACAGGGAAAAATACAACACTCTTTGTATTTTCTCTCCAGTATTTATATTACCAGCAAATAAAATTAAATAATATCAAAACATTGCAGTCAATGCAGAGTAAAGATACACTGGATAGCAATGATGCATCAACTGCAGATTGACAAATGATGCAGAGACAGAAACATCTGCAACCACAATCAATATTTCATTACAGACTGTGGCGAGTATTATAGAAGGAAATGCCTTACAGACAGTGCCCCCAGGACCTGACCTAAATACAGTACTGATACAGCTGTTAGCACAGATTCAAGTGGCTAATAGAGCCCTTTTGTCAAATATTGGCATGCCCGAACCCAACAAATTGGATAACAGTGTGTGTCCATTTTACATTGCATGATTTGTAGAGCGATTGCAGGCAGGATGCCACATTTTGAGAGGACAAGAGTGGGAAATCGCATTAGGGTTCTTAAGAACATTGAATAAGGGTGCAATTACAGGTGTCACTCGGCTTTAAAGAGCTGCTAACCCTGAAGGAATTTCATTAGAAGTTTAGTGTCCCCAGGAAAATTCAACAATTAGCGATTGGTTTAGCAATATTTATCTGATGATATGTGACTGCCACTGATTAGTCAATTACCCAGAAAATCTGATACATATTAACAACTGCTGGATGGACTACCATGAAATGTTGTACCTGGTTCCCAGAGAATGAACCCGAATGACTTTAGTGATCTGCTGACTTTCCTTTAGTGCCATCATGAGGTTGACTTTTATGTCAATGTCAACAATGGGATGGTCTGCCATTAAACTGGGGGCGTTGTGCCTGACAGTTTCTGAAACTTTCTGAAAATCTCCTACACAACTAAAGAAGATGGGGACATGTTTTAGAACATAAAAAAAGAAACACAAAATAAATACATTTTTAATTTAATTTCAATAGAAATGATTTCAAGAGCATAATGACATAATTACCTTCACTTTGTGTGTGCAGCCTCCATCCAAAACAACTGGCGGAGGCTGCACAGCCATCAGCCACTATTGGAGCAAAGTTTCATTAATAACGATTAATCGGCCAAACCGATAAATTGGTCAACCTCTACTGACAACATTATGGAAAGGATCCCTACAGAAATTAAGAGTAAGAGTAAGGTGTTCAAGAATAAGATCCTTTTTGTTTAACCAGAAACAGTTGTTATATCGCTCTCCTTAAAGTCACCAGACTACACTGGAAAAAAAGTTATTTTACCTCGCAGACATTCATAAAACACACTTTGTTGAAACCACACAGAAGCAAAATAAAACACCCCCCCCCCCCCCCCAACCAGTTCAATTGGAAAATATTTGCGTCTAATAACCATGGCAACACTTATTTCGATCGTTTCCCTCGGGTTGGAATACATTTGCTCTTTCTGCGCATGTGTGCCCCACGTGGGGGTAACGGTGACGTGACAAGTTTCCGGGAGGGACAGAAACATGGCGGCATCGAAGCGGAAACACTTCTTCTTCTTCTTATATATTTCCAGCAGATTTGACGCTTCACAGCTGCCGTGACCACTTTGCGAATGTCAAAAAGTTCTATTCTGATTAAATGCTTTGGAGCATGTAAACGCACATCTTATCGGATTACTTTATTTAGCGTCCATGTAAACAGTTATGTTGAAAATTCTAATCAGAATGATTTCAGATTGAAGAAATATTGTCCATGTAACCACAGCTACTGACTAAGTCAAAATAAACCCTGAATTCCGAGTTAGATGTGAAAATATTCTGGCTCTACACGCTGTTTTTCTCTGATGCCCAACCTTCTTCTTGCAGCCATCTTGGTTGTTGAATTTGTCTGAACGGGAGGGCTACCAGAGACATCTGCAGAGTTTGTTTCCCAGGCTAGGATTTCATGGTCATTCACCTAAAGTGCTGAGAGAAATAAACTCTGAATATCACACTGAATGATGTGAATTACAAACACAGTGGAACTGTGAACTTCCACCATTGTGGCAGTGACCATAGGTCCTGTCATTAATCCTAATCCTTGTGATGGTTGAGTTAATCAATAACCTGAAGCCCTATAATGAGCTTGATGCATGTTTGTAGTAATGGATGGCTGTTTCCACATTTCATACCCACTGGGATCTATGCTGTTAAAGAGCCCAGCGGCCTGTTAGCAGCCTCATCTTCAAATGCTAACACTGAGAATAATTAGTGTCATCTGAGGGCAAAGTACAGGCCAAATGCCAAGTACAGGGAAAGCAAACTTCCAATGCATTTTCCAACATTTGATCAAACTGAACATACATTCTGTGCATGAAGCATAAATTCATTTGTTTGTGATGTGAATAGGTTTGACTTTTAAAAAGATCAATTCTTTACTTTCTGCTTCTTTGAGGTTATAAAATAACAAATACATATTCCATAGGGCATTTTTTGACTTCTATGATACATCTGAATAATGATGTAAACTATTTGCCTAGAGAGGTTTTGCTCCTTGATTCAAAGGAACTGATGCAGAATTCTGCCGTTTACATTGATGTTTTAGAGAGCTGAAAATAAGTATTCTATTACAGTCAGTCCTAGCTGCTGGAAATATCTCCTTGTGAAATCATGTCATCTATATTTGGCCAGTTATTCAGACCAAACACACAACAGTGACTCAAAAATGCAAGCCACATTCTTAATAGTGCTCAATGTGTGTATGTGGCAGAGTCAACATGGCATTATAAACATAATCAAAAAACATGCACAAATTCAGATCTCAGGTTTTAACACCAGGAGGGTGAGCGTTTTAGCTTTGAGCTATATATTGTACTGCAGTGATGTAATGCTTCCTCAGACAAACTGTGGGACTACTTCATCAGAGCAAATACTGGTACTTCACACTCATTGTACGCTGCAAGTAAGCTCTTAGGAATCTGGAAGTGAGGCTGCCTCTTCCAGTTTGGTCCTGCTTAATAATTAATAACTAATAATAAAGAGTATGGTCTATACATTTTGTAACTTGATAACTTTTGTTGTGAATTGGTGCTATATAAATAAAAATTGACTTCTATCAAAGCACCTGACATCATGAAGGCGCACTTGCTAATGGTGTGTTCAGACCAAAAGCGAATAAAAATTTTCACACGGCCAGATTACATACAAAGTCAATGGCGTCTTCTCACGCCGGGCGATGCGAATGACGCAATTTCGCCGAGAGCCGGCCTGCTTTGGAAGAGAGCGCCGGGGGCACAGCCTGGATGATCACCCGCAGTCACATGGGACTCTGCTTCTATCTGGAGCTGTGAAGAGCTCAGAGTTTACTTTGAAACTTTTAGGATTAAAATGTGGATTTATCTTCACTCTCGTTTATCAACCTGTCTGAAGCAGCGAGTCGCGGACTTATGAGGAGCAGATGAGCCTCCTGTCGGCTGTTTATGTACTGTAATGTTGACAGCTGAATGGAGGGGAACTGGACTTTTACTTCATAAAGTCTCTGGTGAGCGCTGACGTCAGACAGTGGCTGGACTGACTTCAAACACACAGACGCACACACCCTTGCCTGCCGTTGCTCGCTAGCTTACGGCTAATGTACAACTGACGTTACTTTGCGAGTAACGCAAGTAAACATAAATGATGTTGGGATCAAACTGTATGACCCTATGTGGGCCTGTGTCTGGGGTTATTTCTAATTACGGGAAATCCTAACGCTACAACATACAATGATCATTTAGACAGCAGTGACCTTTCATCCTTGTGGCAGCACTTTGGGGAAGTTTAAACATTTTTAAATGTTAAACATGTTTGTTTAAACATGGCTGTGTTTCACTCCATAAAGAAATGACTTTCCCAGCCTGCACAGGGCCCTGACCTCAACCCCGTCCAACATTGTTGGGATAAACTGGAACAACAACTGACAGCCAGGTCTTATCCCTCCAACAACAGTGTTGGATCTCACAAATGCTTGTGGCTCAATGCGAGTCAATCTCTGCAGCCAGGTTCCAAAACTGCATAGAACTTTCCCAAAGGAGTGGAAGCTGTTATGCAGCGGATTAAGTGAATAGATTGGCTGTGTGGTATATGTTTGACAGCAGCAGGTTAGCTTATTTTAGCGTTCAGAGTGAAAATGGAGAGAAACAGCTATGTGACATGATGCGTTGTTAGTTCACTAGTTATTTTTAATTTGTTTGTTACTTGCTTTGTTTAATGTACAAAACCAATGGATAAAAACAGCAGTTCTTCTTGTTACGGGTGGTTATGTTCCAGACCAGTACCAGTTGTCAGGCAGCCAGTGTACAGGATCCCCGTAAAACTGCTGACTGTCATTCTTAAGGTCTGGTTTTTGTACAGATGAAACAATCGAGGTGTAGCACGTTATTGTGAGCTCATACTGAAGCCTCTTCTGTTGCTATGGTTGCTCCCTCCTGCTCTGGAAAACCAATCTTTGCTAACACATCACTACCGGTGAGCCAGCACGGGAAAGTCGCCACCGACACCGGTTTAAAAACTCTGGCATACTGTGAAATACAGAGAGATTTATCTAGTGGTGATTGGGTGACCTGATTTGTCGAGGGTTTGAAGGTAACAGATATTCGTTTATATGAAAAAAGTCCTGCACTCCAGTTTTGATTCACAAACATGACAGTGATGTTAATCTTCTTTCTAAACACTCAAGAAAGCAAATAAATGTATTTCCTAAAACATCAATTCAAATCATTTGTTCTGTTTTCATTACCATCGCTCCCAGCATTCCCAAAGCAGTGGACACAACTAAACCACAGACTGCCTCTGTCTCGACTGGATTGCTCATTACTTAATGGGAAAGATACCTAAAGCAGCAGGCTGGGGGGTAGGAAAGCTGGCTAATCTGTGTAACTCCCAGTGATAAGCTCCTGAGGGGGCTAGGCTAGGCTAGCAGGGCTAGCAGTGGCCAGGCTTGGCTCAGACTGTCTGAGAAGGACTGCATTATGTGCGGAACTCTGTGAAAGCTCGAAGCCTTGAAATGACCCTGCTGCCTACACCTTCATATCCAATTGAGCTCTACACTGTGCATTTTAGGCTCCATAAACATCAAGACATCCTGCGTCTCCACCTATTAGGATTCCTTTTATGTAAGCTTGTGACGTATTTTCACAGCATGACAACATAAATCTTCCACACACTGGACAGTGACTCAAGAAGCAGCAGCATTCCTTTTCATGGTTGGAGGCAGAAAGTACAGCCGCTATTTTTATCGCGTTCCTAACCCACACGCAGCCGCTTTTTCCAAGTCACAATTCTTGTCTCACAGAGAAGCTGCATAGAAGGTCTGCTGTGTGTTTTCTGGCTTTGAATTTGAGGACTAAGCAGGGTCTGAACATTCTGCTGCCTCAGGAAAGCCTGCATGTTTGACTCAATAGGCAGAATAATGATTCTGCAAGGTGTTATAGCGTTATGATAAAGTCTGAGCAGCAGAACATCTTGTCTCAGTCATTATAAGAAAACAAACACTAATTCACAGGCTGTTTGGGCTTGGCAGGCAACAGCTGCTAAAGATAGTAAAGCTGCAGCCACCTTGTAGACACATCACACATCTTCCAGTGGCCATGTCTGGCTTTGTCATGAAAATCCATGCTACATATAATGCATGCAAGCAATGTACATATGAGAGATAGCTGAAAATATTCACTTAAAACAAATCTCAACTGTCTGATAAACAGGATTTGTTCCCAGGTTTAGATCACAGTGGCACAATTAGCCGTCTTGTGTTTCCCACGCTCTGCAGAATGATGTGGTCGTCTGTCATACATGAACTGCAGCCGCCCTGTGCTAAACCCACTGGTTCTCATTTCCTCATGCAGGCTCGGTGAACACACAGTGTTTGTACAGTTGCAGTGTTTGTGATTGTAGGGCAGTTAAGGCTGTCCAAGCAAATAAGTCACATCAGGTGCGTTTTTATGCAGATCAAGTCCAAGTTCAGCCAACGTCTTGGGTCAGCAGCAATATTCCACTAAAATACTCAAATACTAAAAACAGAGGTCACAACACACAACAACCACTCAGGGCATTGCTGTAAAAGAGCTTATAGCTCAGTCAATTTGTTCCCTGAATAAACTTGTAGAAAAACCATCTGTCATTTTATCCCTTAAACATGCCTAAATCAATTATACTGTACCTACACATAACTAATGCCTAAACATAATCATTTCTGTTTCTTAATCTACATTTGGCTGCCAGTTGGTTTTATTATCCTGATTTCTCCGCAAAATACTGTATGTAAGAAACCCAAATGAAACTACTAGCCACAGCTCATGTTCACCGACAAGACTGCAAGACTGTCTCATTTGTTGTCTGATTCAAGGCTCCAGACTAAGTTTCTACACTGGTGCTCCATCACAGAATTTCTGTGGATTATAAGCTGGACCTTTTGTGTCAGTTGTCATACAGATTGTTCATTTCTTAACACATTATGTAGCCTAAATGATTGTAGACAGGAATAAGGGTGCAGATAAATGTTTTTCTTCAGTTAAATCACAGCACACTCAACGAGAAATCATGATAACCTCAATTGTTTAAGGAATAAACTTAAAACGGGCTGATATTTAAAGTGCATGCTCAAACAAATAAATCAAACTCAAATAACTCTTCTGGGGTTCTATAAACACTTAGTGTAAAAACTATTGTGTTTTTCTCCCTTTCTTTCTGGCATACTGACGATATAATTAGTACACATGTAGGCTATTTGTGGATTTACTTTGTTTTTTCTCTTTTTATTATCATATGTATTGGTTCATTATTAGATGACTTTTGATGCTGACTCATCATCTCACTGAATCCAAGTAACAGACATCAGGGTCAGACAGACCCCTGGAGAAAGTTCTAAGGATAATTGCTATTACTGCCAGGTACTGTGACACCTGTCGGCACTTTGTACAACAGGATGTGTGATATGGTTAAATCTCTTGATTATAGAATAGATCTGGCAACAACAACTTACACTAACACCTGGAGGTTTGGCAGAGTATTCATTTAGTAACGTTGAAATGTACTGTGCTCCCAGGGAGAGAGAGTGGTAGAGAGGGGCAGTGCTCATGTGGAGCATGCCGAGTGTGGACAGAAGTGGAGACATCCTATGAATGGGTCCAACGCAGGTGGAATGCACCTCGCTGGGTCCACAGTATGTGTATAAAACGGCTCTATCTTCACTACGCTACCTTTTCATAAACTATTGTAACGATCATGGGTCGCCTCTCATGCCCACGTCCAGGTGCCATCTCGCTCCCTCTTTTTCTCCCCCCACGGCCCGCCATGGCAAACGTTACCGGAGGAAACACTGTTAATAGGCATCAGAGGACCGGGGACAGGGGAGACAGGTGGAGCTTTACCTACACTGATGATGTAGGGCCTGGGCTGCGCCTTTCAGGGCTGGGGACAGGTGGAACAGGCACCAAAGCATTTGTCTTGACCAAAATATCATGACAAAAAATAATAGCCCAATTAAAAATGAAAAGAAATCACAACTGTAAAATATACAATTGTGATCTCATGATTTCTTTCGTTTGCGTGCAAGGAACATGGGAGGAGTCTAGGGCGCAGCCTCGCACACACAGACATGCACGATTGGCACATGTACTATACAGTGACTGAATAATCTACAGAAAACATGTTTTATGATTGTCTGCAATCTACGACGGAGTATTTGGGCCACTTTGAGGAAAATTCTGAGATTTCGAGAATAAAGTCGTAATTTAATGATAATAAAGTCATAATATTTAGAGAAAAAAATATTATGAGAATGAAATCGTAATTTTATTAGGGAAAAAAACATAATTTTTCGGAAAATATATTACCAGCAACCAACAAAACGAGCACTACCAGCCATTTCCTCCTTCACAAGATGCTCCAGGTTCCTCATTTTAACGCAGGCGGCAGGCTGCTCCTCTGATATTTCCGCTCTAAAATAACACATAAAATTACGACTTTATTCTCATAATATTATGACTTTTTTGTCATAAAATTACGACTTTATTCTTATAATATTATTACTTTTTTGTCATAAAATTACGGCTTTATTCTCGAAATGTCAGATTTTTTTCCCTTAATGTGGCCCCAATACTCTGTCGTAGCAATCACAGTTGGTGTTTGTTAAAAAAATATTTTTAGACATTTTTGTTATCAGACCTGCTAAATTTCAGGTGCACTGGCCAATGAAAAAGCTTAGTCACACTTCACAGATTTTGGGGGGCAACCAAACAGTTGCATACTGGGGTCCTGTGATTACAGTTCGATTTTGTGGAAGGTGAGACCACGGGTGCAAAATAAAGCTTCTAATACTGAGGAAATTAAACTGACTGCTAAAGCTGCAATGATCTTTTTGTCCACTTGGGGGCAGTGGAACATGCTGTAAAGACAACATCTGACATATCACCTTTTTAAGTTTTTATGGCACATCTATCAGACAAGAAGCAACATTAGCATTTATTTAGAGTCGTGATTCAATGAATGTGTCTGCTCGCACGGGCCGATGAGAAAGACACTAATAACAAAACGAGAAATTCTTCATCTTCACCCTTGCTTATCAACTTGTCTGAAGCAGAGAGTCGCTGACATACCAAGTGCGCGAGTGCCTCCTGTCTGTGTTTCTGAACGTTGATGTTGACTGGACTTTACTTCATGACAGAGGAAAAATGAGAGAGAACGGGAGTCACTTCAGGCAGTGAATGAACTGACACACACACACCCTCGCCTGCTGTTGCTTGCTAGCTTAAGGCTAATGTACAGTAAAGTATTGTGGTCGTTCATTCGCGTAATGTTGCTAGTGTAAACACTGCATATACTGTAGTTAGTCTAAATAGAAATTCAATCCTATTCATTAGTGCTGGGACAAATGCTTGCCAGCTAAATACAGTGCAGAAATTAACCAGTTCTGTTCAGTTACAATATGTTGACACAACAAACATCCAGCATGGGGTGCGTTACTTCAACTGTACAGAAAGCAGGGAAGCAGCCTGACCTGTCGCAGAGGTGGTTTACTGCTCCGAAGGAGTCGCAGGCACAGGCCAGGCAGCCGCTGGTGCCGTTAGTGAAGTATCCCTCCTCGCAGTCCTCACACTGCAGACCGCCATAGCCCGACAGACAAGAACACTGACCGGTTCTCTGGTCACATTCGTCCGGATCCAAGATCCCCTCACCACCACTGCTGCAGTTACAAAGGTCCTCTGGGTGGAGGAATGGGCCGTCACAGTGAAAAGGAGAGACAAGAAATGGGGAATACTTTACTTTATATGGTTTATATGTCTATACACCTCTGACTGACGCCGATATTCACCAGCCTGACATAAATGAAACATAAGAAGTGTTTTAGAGATAAGCAAGTCCTGTTACTTCTGGATGGACAAAAACACTCACTACAGTCTATACACATACATTATTTGTTTCATGAAACAATCTCTACAAGCCATTAAGACTTATTTCATGTGTGTCTACTTTGAATTCAAAACACTCATGAGTGATTGGTCAGTTTGAATGTCCATCCAAAGACCTTTCCCTTTCAGAGTGGGAAGTTCTTCA
Source organism: Hollardia meadi (assembly GCA_037974645.1). Lineage (NCBI taxonomy): Eukaryota > Metazoa > Chordata > Actinopteri > Tetraodontiformes > Triacanthodidae > Hollardia > Hollardia meadi. Next base: position 13,481 of record JBBPCS010068447.1, read on the forward strand.
ACACATTAAACAGCATGGTGACTGGCCTTAGTGCTGCCACTGGTCATAGTAAATATTTAACACCTCATTTCACGGAACATGTGAAACTTTGTTTGCAGAACATTTTGATCAGATAGATATTCTGCTGATGGCTAAAGTGTGTGAGAGAGAAAATCAAGAATTAACACAGTTCAGTACCCTTTTCCACTCACAATCTACTTAACATTCATACAGTTACAATGTGTGATCACATTAGCACCAATCTATGCAAAGTATTTCACTTTAATTGAAGCCTGTATGCCTTAACGTACACCTTACAAATTCAGTACAGAATTGCCTGTTCTGGTACGATCTGTTAGCTGGCTCCAGCTGATTGGTTAGGTCACAGTTGACCTTTTTCCCTTTAGATCTATACAACAGAAACAGGGATCACATTGTACTCTTTAGTACAATATTACACCACCAGACTACAAACTGCAGCACTGGTCCCATAACGACACTAACCCTAACCCTACGTTTGAACCCAAACCTAACCCTCAATTTGGGATCTTGGAGCTTTCAGAGACTTGCATTACACCGGATGAGCTGTTTGGAGCCATTTTCTGTTTTTTTAATTTGATTTCTTTAATGTTTTAAATCAAGTCTCCAGCTTCTTCAGTTGTTGAGGAGAATGTTGTAACTCTGTTTTGCTGTGAAGCTCCAGAAATGTTTTGTGGATGAAGAAACTTCACAGACTTTCCATCAGCATGATGGAAGATGATATAACTGGATGAACTGTTCCTTGAAGTAAAAGTAGCAATACCACAGTGTAGAAATACTTTGTTACAACTAAAAGTTTGACTCAAGGAAAGGCACAAAAGTATTAGAATCAAAATATACTAAAAGTACCTGAGCCTGCATCTACTGTATATCCTCTATCTTTTGTGATTTCCAGTAAGGATGATTGATGCTTTTACAAAGACCACAATGGCTTCAGACCTATTTGAACTATCTTACATTATTTTGTCTATGAGGAATTCACCTCTCAGTCTACAACAGAGATGACGAACCTGCTAAACTGAGCCCTGCTGTGTCGCTAATGTCGGGATTTGCACAGTTCGAACTGGTGCACTTTTAGGTCCAGTGAGTAGGATTCAGTAGGATTGCAACCACCTGAACACCCTCCGCTACGGTGGTCACTAAAAATGTGAAAAAATGTGAAATGTCCTCTCTGTAGCCAGTGTTTGGTTTGTCCATTCTAGACTACTGTAAAAAGATGGTGGTGCAACATGGCCGACTCCGTGGGCGAGGACCCGCTCTCTCTGTAGGTAACAAAAGACTCATTCTAAGGTGAGAAAATCTTTCATTCTTACTTTCATGAAAAACATTTTTCATGAATGCTATGCGCACAGATTGCACATAATGCCTCAGATAGATTAAGTTAGATTAGGAGGCGTCCCACTCTTTCTCTGGACTTTTATGCACCTAATAAAAGGCCTATGATTATGCAAGTCAATGCTATTGCTACAGTGTTGCCCACTGAAGAACTGTCGGCCCAAATCACGCCTGAGATCCAGTAAATGCATGACCTCACACACGCAGCAGTTCAGTCTTAAAACCAGGCGTCCTCTAGGTGTGGTTTGGTGACTGGACCTGTGTGTGTGTGTGTGTGCAGAGAGAAGGAGGAAAGAGAGGCAGAGTTCACCATGCTTGTATCTACAGTATCTATCTGACTGCTCTAAAGGGGTGTGACAGCATGGCTGGTATTCAGACAGCAGCAGGCTGTTCAGAACGAGTCATGTCTCAAAACTGCTCTCTTGCCTAATTCCCTCCTCGCCAGAGAAAACAACAGTGGTGGGAGGAGCCCCTGCACGGAAACTATTGTTGTACTTTCAATTTTGGTTGGAGCATCAAACATGACGTGGTGGACTGAAAACGCTGAGAGATGTTTCAAAGAGAGGAGAGCATGAACTATGTGAAAAAAGACCTTTGCTGATGTGATATTATTGAGTGAGTGGCCTTCATAAGAGGGCTGAGGTTCCTGAACGTACATACATTCAATAAGGCACCAGGAAGGAGAGGATTACATTTTGATTCTGGGGTCCAAATGAACGCCTATAAATAACTGATTGATTTATAGGTTCCATAAGGGAATCGCTTAAACACGCCACCATTTTAGTGCAATTCATCTTCAGTGCTGACATAAAATACACACATTAGTTAATGGATAATAGGGCTGCAACTAACAAATATCATTTATGCAATACTTATATACAAACTATTTCTTATTTATACATTTATCGTTTACTCTGCCCAGATTGTCTCAATTTTTACCTCCACCAAAGAGGTTGTGTTTTTAGTGCCGTTTGTTTGTTTGTCACCAGGATCACCCAAAAACTACTGAATGGATTTCCATGAAATTTGGTAGGAGGATGGGGCATGGGCCGAGGAAGATCCCATTCATTTTTGGAGCGGATCCAGGAATTTTTTCATCTCTTTCTTTAATGCCATTTTCTAGTTGTACTTACTTTCTTGTTTTGTCAGAAAACGGTGGAAATGCCCATCACGATTTCCCTAAAGCCAAATGTCATCATATTCCTCGTTTTATCCGACAGACACTCAGAAAACAACAATATTCATACATTCAGTTTACTGTTACATAAGACAAAGAAAAAAGCTAATCTTCACAATAAGACGCTGAAAACAATCTGAGAACAATCGATGTTTGCAGTTTTTGCAAAATCACTGAGATTACTGCTATCAGTAAAGGTAGTGCAAACATGTCTGAACTAGACCCCTGATGTGAGAGGCCAATATCAATCAGAATATGAAATAATACAGTAGGTTTTATGTTCTAGCTTGCAGGTATCATGAAGTAAAAACTAGAACATGGCATTTTTGAGAAGGAATATATTGAGGTTTTGATAGACAATAAGAGAAGTAAAGATTTTGTCAACAACATATTTAGCCCAACGGGATGGTGAACTTCTAGCATACATAGTTCAGAAATAACTGAGCTCCATCTCCTCGTAGCAAGGGGGAGTATCCTCTTCCAGCCATTACAGACTCATTGTGGGCAGGACCCCTCAGCCTGGCTGGAGAACAACACTTCCACATGGATACAAGGAGGTTGTGAGGTGTGAAAGGAGGGGCTCCACTGTCATTGCTCATTCATGCCTGGCCATTTTGGTTGGAAGGCCCTGTTCTGTGTATGGCATGCAAACAATAATAGAGAGGACGAAGCAGCTCTTTATGCAACTTCTTGTCATTTCCTGTCAGTATCAAACACAAAGGGATCACGGGTCTGCATAGATGCTATGTGCACGGATTGGATGGACTGACTGAACAACGACAGGATCAACCTTACCTAAC
>JBBPCS010068487.1:0-16807 GCA_037974645.1 Hollardia meadi
CTATAGGGCATCCAGATCTATCATTCTGCATGTCTATGTTGCTGGACAGGACAGGTTAAAAAAAAAAGAAAAAAAAAGAAGTTCACTTTTACTTATCATGAGGACTCAACCTGTGAAATCAGCTGTATGATGTCCTCTCTACCACTAATTTTCAACAGCAAATATATTTATAAGGAAAACGTCATACTGACCAATTATATTTTCTGTTGACATGATGAGGAAATGTTAATTACCGTATGTGGCAAGTTGCCAAAAACATAGATACAGTACAGCATGCCCACCACCCACCCAAACCACCTCCTTGTGACTCCAGTGTGGCACATAAATGTAGTGTTACATTCAGCTAAATAAACGCTGTCTCTGAAGATAATCCAGGTAGACATCATGTTGCCCTCATAAAGTATTTGCTGTTATAAAGTAGCTGTATATAAATATATATTATTTCTAGGAGGCAGAATTGAGCTGGAATGCTGCTTTAACTTTATGTTGTTTGAAAACAATGTCATAATTCTACTTTTTTGAAGAAAGTTGTTTGTATGGTGTGATGTAAATCGAAACAATGCAAACCCACGACTAATGCCTTCAGTCTTTATGTTCTAGTCACTTCATTTGTTGTTTGAATGTGGCTGATACTCAGCACAAGCTACAACAGTTAAACACTGTGCAACTTACAGGGGAACCAGCAGTTTCACTTTCATTTATTAATGACAAACCAATTTAATTCTAAACAAAAATTCTTGGTGGGTACAAATTTACAATAAATCCAATATAAAGTCTTGGCAACTTAAAAGAGGAACGTTTTTTTCCCTCATGTTTATATTGTACAGTGTTAAAATCTGTATCACTTTTAAAATGTTTTTTTTTCTGGCAAGGTATCTTCACTGTTTATATGCCAAAAAAAGTTTCCTGGCTTCACAACAGACAATATAAGTGTAGCCTTCCAACCAACAGATGTTTTTTTGTGTGATCTTATTATCTGAAACCCCAAGTGTCTGTTGATTCTTTCGTGACAGCAGGGAATAAATTAGCAAATAAATGCTATTGAACTCATTTTCCTCTCTTTTTTTGTTCTTGCAGTGGGAAAGCAACACCAAAAACTCAATGTTTCAGGGTCACTGAGTTTTCCTTACCAATCACAATGACAGACACATCAAAATGCAACGATAGCCCTTTCATCCCTATAGGCCTCACTCATGATCTGTGGATGATTTGCAGCGTTCATGTGCAGAGCAGAGACACATTAAGTGTTTGCTTCGGGCTGTCAGTCAGGAAACATTTCTTTGGCAGCTGGTTGGAGTTTCCAGGATCTGAAGGGCTGAAGCATTAATCGAGGCCTCGGGGGAGCATTAGCTTCCTCTGCCAGTCTGTCATGTTGGGTATCGGGTGCTGCTGGTGGTGAGCATCATCTCCACCCCACTTAAACAACACTTTTCCTGTCAGCTAGTCTAAGTCTAATAACCCGCACGTCAGTCAATACAGAAGAGAGTGATCTGATGAGCCTCTCTGTTTTTCTTTTTCTGTCTCCTTGTGTTTATTTCTCCTGAAACCCCTGCATTGCAGTTTTTGTCACAGAAATCTCATCATTTCAATCAATAATCTCAATCTGTTTTTCTTTAGCAAATCTATCTAGATTGTATCCAGATTGATTTGAGAAAATCCGGACAGCAAAAATACACATGAAATGTGACTTTCACTGATCCCAAACACATTTGGAGGTGGTTTCAAATGCGATTCAGATCAGATTTCTACAGATCCATCTTAGTCCGGATGCTCAGACTGCTCAAATCAGATTTCCAAGTGTCTTATGTGACTCGCACCGTGACACACAAAGACAATGTCATATCCAGTGTGATAGCGTATCAGAGCATCTGAGCAGAATCCATGCTGCTGTAGCAAGAGTGATGTGGAGGACAACACGGAGACCCGTAAGCACTTTTGGGTGAGGCTTTTTTTTTTTCTCAGTAGAGCTGTGTAGCGTTATTACTCCTTTAATTAATTGAATTATGCTTTCATTCAATTTGCACTCGTTTTAGGGGCACCGCCCGGAATCCAGGGACACTGATTGTGAATTCTATCGATATATTGATCTGGATCTGGAACGAATGACTTGGTGCTGAAGTGAAATATTTATTTACAATCAAATGTGATGAACAGCTGAATATGGTGAAGATTATAAACAATATGCATATGGGAAATGAGCTAAGACTCGCATTAATACTGGAGTGAATGACTAAATGAAATATGGACAGAATGGAATAAGGATGATGTTTGATTTGGCGATAGTGAAAGAAGTATGGGATGATAAAAAACGAGAAACAGATGCACGTGGTATTAATTTAGTTTGTAAACCATGAATCTAATGTAAGAACCCTATTCGACATCAACTCTCTGATCGGACCCCAGGACTGTCGTAACTCACCGCTCGCAGTTTTGGTACACTTCATGCCTTTCCACTCAGTCACTTCTCCTCCGTGTGTCCTCTGTGGCGGAGGTCAGAATGACACTACAGCTGCAACAATTAGTCGATAAATTGATTTTGTTGCCAACAATTTTGATAATTGAATTTTTTGGGATCGTTCAGATATCACTTTGGGCTCTAGGAAATAGTGATGAGCATTTTTCACAATGTTTTGTACATTCAGCAGGTGAAAACGACCCCAGTAAGAACACATAGTGGCTGCAGGATATTGTGGCAAAGCACTTAGGTTTTCGTGTCGGAATAACTGCAGATGTTTTTCACTTTCTTCAGACTTTGATTGATGCTTTGCCCTTCAGGAGCAGAGTACATTGGAGTGGCCTTTGCCATGTCAAACCCAGCCCATTTCTCAATACCTCCACTCTGAACCCCTGCAGCCACAACACACATATGCCATGTAGACTAGGAAATTGTGACTGTAGGCTCAGCATGGTCTTGCAATTTGATCTCAGACAAAAAAGAAAGGGCAAAAAAAGAAAAAAAATACCAGAGAAGATAAGCAAACTTGACAACTCAAGAAGATTAATTATGAGGTTTTGTTTCCACATAAGGAACATTGCCCCAGTGTTAAATTCCTTCAGCAGCAGTAGCGTGATCAAAATTTTTTATCTCCCTGATCCATTCATCACGCAGCGGCTGCAGCAATTCAATGATCACCTCAGCACACATGTAGACACACATTCACACTATACTCTTGGACTGTATAGACCAGTCGTAGAGTAGTATAGATAGCCGGTTTCAGTGGTGAAAACTTTTTTTAAAAAAGTTTTATGCACAAAAAGCAAATCAACCAGTGCAAGAAGAACAGGCAATAAACAACTTTTACTTTAACTTATCATTATGAAGTAAATACTGGATATATTGCACAGTTTAAGGCTAAAGAAAAATGACACCATCCATGTTTAGATTTGTGGTTCCGTTAGCCTCGCTTTCACTATGCTATTCATGCTGCCACCAGGCATGATTTCTTGGGGGGAAAATGAAGGCTCAGTCAATGGCACCGAGGAAGCGTTCCATTGCAGAACCAGGACGGGCCTGCACTTCCCCAAAGACTTTTCCCCATCGCAGCCCTAATTACGCAGGAACTTTCCGTGCTCATAAACGACTAGGAGGAATGCTCGGAAACAGAGAGGAAAGCTCCACGAAACACAATCTTCAGGCTGACGGAAGCCTCACGGATTACTATTTACAGTGTCACAAGTCTGGGAAGTCAGGGAGGAGTGGAAAAGTAAAATGAGTTGGGAGTGATGGAATATTTCATAGAATGTCTGGCCAGACCACTGGTGGACGGTGACTTATAGCATGAAACATTGCATATTAGAACTTACAGCAACCACCAAACCTCTATACATTTTCTTATTGGGGCTTTCTGCATTTCTGAACAAAGGAGTCGGACACACAGAAGGGTAAAGTACGAGGGAGGTTCTGAGGTTTTGTCTAGACGTGAGTTGTTGATGTACACAACATAAAGGAAGTCAGGAGGTCTTGATAGAGCTTTCAAGCTTCCTGTGATCATAATATGACATGAACACATCCCCATTGTGAATTTCTTCCACCCTGTAAAGATGAAAATGAAAAGGATACCTATCCTCAACGTGGTTTACATGTATTAGTATTGATCGGAGACACATGTACATAAGTGTGAACCATTCCATCAAATTACAAAAGACAGCTGTCCGGAGAATTTCAACCCAAATAAATTGAATGCTGGGAAATATCCCAATAAAGCAACAATGCATCAAAAGAGGAAGGCTTAAGTCAACAATCAGCCAGGCATTTAATCAACTTATCACATATTTATAAAACCTAAACCATTATTATAAGTTCTCGATGTGAACAAGATGGTTGAGTTGACCTGACATAAAAACTGACAAATTTATCTCACTACAATGAGGTAATGATAAAAGCAATGTGGAAATTCACATTTATCATCATGTTAGCATGCTAAATTTAACAGCAGCAGCCCCATTGTTGTCAGAAACAAGTAACATAGCCATGCTTTGTACTAGAGGTGTCACAGTTTGTCTTCTGTTGTTGTTCTTGTGTGCTGCGACTTCACCAGAAGAACTTTGCTGGGACTTGCATACCTGAAGGAGGATCCCAACAATTTCACCTGTTTCTGTGAGGTGTGTGTTCATTCAATGTGGCATATAGGACAATCTTACCACAGTGAGTATTAATGTCATTTAAACAGGGTTATCATTTAATTATGACACTGTAAGCCCACTTACTGACCACTGAAGTGATATTCCTATACATGTTGTCTGGTGTTAATCAAGCTATTGTAAGTGCTGCCTCAGTTTGGTACTGACGACAGCTCCAACTTTGTGTTTTAGCTTTACACTCAAAAGAAAAAAATATCGCACACTGTTTGATCACATGTTCTGATGTTTACACTGTGGGAAACATTCAAACCTTAAAGCCCATTTTAAACACATTTACTCTAAATCATAATTGGTATTTTGGAAACTTATGATCACCACTACAATACAACGTTTGTGACTTTAAAGGTAGACGATGCAGGATTTTTCCTCAAAAACAATTTATAGACTCATACAGAAATAATCCCTCTCAGTCATCACTTATGACCCACTCGAGGTGTGTGGCAGTGTCTGTATCTGCCCTGACCCTGCCCGCTGACTGTATGTTTGTAATGTCCTATTACAGTGTCAGCGATTCTGGGGAAAGATAGTTGTGTGTTGAGTGACAGGTCTTTGGGTTTGGGTGGCGAGCCAACTGAAAGCGCCTGAGACAACAATCAACAATCTTTCTCCAGAGGGCTGTAGTACGAAGCAACTGGCTTATCCAGGTATTCTAATGTCCAATTATAATTATCCATAACTTGATACTTAATTAGAAAATGCTAAGAAGGCAGACAGTGCTCATTGCAAAACCCACTGTTCAACTGAATGAGTACTAATCTCAACAAAAACTCCACTTTAGGATCTGAAGCAAACAAAAACGCTAGTTTGAGATTCAATATAACTTGCCGAAGAAAATAAACCAAAGTGATGCATCTAAGTTCAATGAGTCTCTGACAACTCCAGATAGTTACCTCCTCCTGTAGTCCAGCCAGTGTGCTGCTGTTAGCTCCAGGGATGGCAACCCCGATAGCTGTGCGTTTGATGGTTTGATAATAATCAGATTCTATAGAATAGGTGAACTATGAATTATGGACTTTTGACTTGTTTCCAGGGGTTAGCAGGCTAATCAATGATCGCTAGTACGAACTGGGCATCTTCCGCTGGTGAGTACCATTAGCATGCATTTTATGAATTCTTCAAAATTCTACCCGATGTGCAGCTGAGGCAGGCTGGATGTGGCCGACAGGCTGCCAGTAGATGATAACTGCTGTATGGCTATCATGACATAAGAGGAGAGATCGGAACATGAAGCTTAGAAGAGAACAGGAAGCTAAGAAGAGAATAAAAGAGAGTGACTGGGCAAGAGGCCTTTAGTCATTGGCGAAAACTTTGTGAAATAAAAGGCTGCAAGACAGATGCCAAGCTGGTCTTCTTGTTGTTGGACGATGAAGTAAAATTAGCTGGCTGTGTCTTGTGTTGTTGCACTTACTTGATGTTTAGCGGTGTTAGCAACATTGTTGACTCGCTAGTTTTGATTCTTTGTAATGTCATCACAACATATGCACGCATACAACTGTCCATACTCTCAAGAGTAGTGTATATAAATTTACCAAAATGTCTGACCCTAAACCTAACAATTTATAACTTGGTTTAAAAACAGGGTCTTTTCCGTTCAATTTACATGGACCCTTCTCATTTCCAGAATATTCTTACATCCTTATGAAGGAGCTAATTACCATTAACAACTGGATATCTTGCTAGTGTTGCTGGCTACTGCAGTTCTACCCTCTTAAATGCTCTTAGCGAATTAGTAGTAGGCCATGGTACAGGACAGATTAGCCCTGTAGTGCTCACAGCCCCAGCATGTAGGTACATCTCTTCATTAACCATACCTATGTCCATACAGTGTAATCCGTGCTAACGTCATTAACCTACTGCACTTTTCCGGGGTGGGGGTGGAGCTGATTCTGAAAAAAAGGTGACTGTCAGCTTTTATATAAATAGTATAAATAAGTATAAACAGTGAAAAATGTATTGGTGGAAATGTACTTATTTATGTCTCTCCAAACCCCTTTACTGGATATTTTTTGTGTTGTTTGTGGATCTCCTATTTCTTCCGACATGAATCGTCTCTGGACACCGCCTCAGTCTTCCTTCACTGTCACTCTCACACACCAGTCTCAACGACATCAAAGCAGGCCAATTAACAAGCCGTATAATATAGATAACATTACAGTTATTAGGTATTTACAGTTCGCCGAAGGTGTTTTTAAATTTAATGCTTTTGCTGCCAGAGCTTTGCAGGTACAAAAGAGGACGGTAATAATCGCTGAGGTGCAGTGCTTATGTAATAGCACAGCAGGTCAGAGCGTGCACAGCATTTTTATTGCTGCAAGAAGTTAGGGAGTATAACCATCTGTTTACATCTTTAATAATCTGTTAATATGCTTGCGGTCAATCATGGAAGCAGGTAATCAAGAATTGAACCTTTACTGTACAGTGACAGGCTGAACTGACAGGGTTTGTGTGTGACCTGTCATCTACGCACATGACCTGACTTTAACGTCGCAGCGTTTCCGTCAAATCTGCATTTGCCTTCATTCGGCAGCTCTCTCATTAACATTCCTTGGATTTTTTGGCGTGAGCCGATGTTGGAAGCTCAGGCGCACAGGGACGCACTCATATGGCTGACAGGAGGAGAGCGAAGCAGACGTGGTTTCCTGAGGTGAATATGGCCCGCCACTTAGCACTGTTTAATGTCCATTTGTGTCTTCTCTCTGTGCTTCATCACATACGCCTGTGCTCCCCTCTTGTCATTACCAAGAGCAAAAATCCACTTTGAGGTATCACAGACTGTATTGTGTCATTGTGGTGGCAACAGTGGCACTGTTACTTTTAAAGTCCATGAAGAGGAAAATTACTAACTTCTAAGTACAGACTCTTAAATCTGTCTCCTTCTCTGGCAGCTGTAGAGCTGATCTGACATGATTTATAACATATGATGAGTGCACTAGTCAAGTTGCAGAAATATGCACTGTGGCCTATCATTTATTGCTCCCTTCTACCAGTATGCTAACTATTGCAAGGTGAAATGACTGACAGACCTCGAAGGCTCAGTTTGCCTAAATCACAAAACCACATATTTTCCCCACTTACACCTACTGCAGTGGTGTGCAGATTGCTTTGCCAGGTTTCTTGCGCCTTCCATTCACCTAATGTAGGTGAATGGAATTTTATTTGTGTTTTCCCAAATCTTTTGAAAGGTTGGAAAAACTTTCCAGCAAAGATGTTGCGGACAATCCACAGACCTCACTCTCAAAAACGTTTCCCTATATTCTGCTGTCAAAAGAAAATAGCAGGTACATTTTATTTATACTGGCCACGGTCACAAATTTGCCTTCAAGGGCTTTACAATATGCAATACCCTCTACCCATTTTTCAGTTCCTTCAACACCACAAACAAAATTCCATTAACCTCCAATGTTGCCATACAGATCATTTTTTACTTACCACTGAAAGAAAAAGAGAACTCGCTGTTTTTTTTCTTGTAATTTATGTGAACTAAACGTCAAACACAATAGTAGTATAGTAATAGTGATGTGGCCAGCTTTTATTGACACTACAGTGCATAGTTGACATACTGTAGTTGCTTTACTATAGAAATTGCTGGGTGCACATTCTGCATTGAACCAATTTAACGGTCTCAGTGTTGCTGCTGAATGATGGTTCTTCTCATCTTGATTCACTTCACACGTGTGAGTTAAGTGTGATATGTTGGTGCGATCACTACATACAAACAATTCACACAATGATGTCTGAATCAGTTGAGTAGAGTGTACATCAGTTTTTCATGTTGGAGTATGGCCTCTATGGCAGGTTTATGAAAATGTTTTGCTCTTTGTGAGACTCATATATAAGACTTTTAAAATTAGCTTTTAAATAATTAGCTTTTGAAGTGTTTTGTCATAAATTTCAAACAAAGTTAGGGCAGCTTTTTATTATTGATTCATCAGCTGATATTGTAACAATTAATCAATTAATCGTTTAGTCCAGAAAATGCAGAAAAATTGTGAAAGACTCTTCATTTACAACAAAGAAAAGCAGCAAACCATTACATATAAGGCGCTGGAACCAGCAAACGCTTGATGTTTTTGTTTGAAAAATGACTGAAACGATTCATTGATTATCAAAGTAGTTTGCAACTAATTTTCTTTCGATCAACTAATCAATTATTTCACGAACTGTTATCACAGTATTTGTTTTATTTACTCTATAAGCAGTACTCATTCATTTTGTTGCCACTTGGGGGCAGTGTTACTATTAGGTGGCGACAACATATCTAACATATTATCACAGTATAAAGTTGATATGGCGAACTTGTTAGCAAACAGTTGTTTACACATCCGACAAACACCGAGCAGCATTAGCATTCATTTGGAGTCATGTTTGTGTCCGCCTGATGAATTATAGTGTAATATTGACTCTCTTTTCAGCTTTGTTTTCCTCTTCACCAACTCCTGAAGGACATACTTGCCTCGTTAGCTCCTAAGTACTTCACTGTTTTCACTCTGTTAGATGATCGTAACTTTGGCAGCTGTTCGGTTCTGGTCAGGCCAGGTACAGTGGGTTCATCAGAGCTTTAAACAGCTTGAAACAAGGTTGATGAGAGCAGCAAGACTGAACCGAAGCAGTTAGGTTGCAGGCCATAATAACCAAAACAAGGAGCAGAATGATGCTAAAATATACAATAGAGCTGAGGTGAACTGCAGTCAAGTGATAATTCTCTTCTCTTTTATAATGAATACCGTTATTTGATCCATTATTACTATAAAAATATTAGTTAGTGTAGCTTTTAAGCATATTGTGGCCCAGTTTTATGCTAAATGCTATACTCTTTACTTTTTTTAAACTCCCTTTTTATTACCTTCAAATAATTATTATAATTAAAATGCTTGTCAAACTACAGCATCACAGCATTTCTAGCCAATCATTAAGCACATTAAAAAAAGTCCTCTCCTTATATAGAAGGGATGTAATTACACACCCCTTGTTGCGATGTGCTTATCTGGGCTTAACTGCTTCTATTATGATATGTGGGATGAGTCACCCAATATCACTCTATCCTTAGTTTGTGGCCACAAATCAGACGTACAGTAACATTTGATACATCTGCTTTTTTTTTCTCCAGTGACTCTGAACCAGAGAACACATTTAGACGTTATGCTAAATTAGATCAGTTACACTGAGGATAAGCCTTTTCTCACACTTCTTGTGAGGCGGGTTAGCTGAGAGGCCTTTCTTGTATTTTACCTGATTATGCACAGCTCGCTGAGAATGAGCCAAAACATGATGGTGGTGTGTTGAGCAAAGGGCTGTAAAGATGCTCTGATAGCTATAATATCTGTTTCTCAAGGGCAGCGTGACTTTTGATGGAATTGAGGAAAGACAGAGCACACGAGTGGATGGAATGGATGAGGCAGACATGGATCATAAAACTATTTATTCTCCTGTGTTTTTCAAAGACTTGCTACTTCCAGCTTCATTTTACACACGAGCATGAAATCACACTGCTCACACATGCCATGAATGCCCACAAAAGACACGCTTGCAGTCCGAGGCCTTTTATTTACAGCTTTGGCAGCACACGGCAAGGATATATTACGGTGGAAAATTTCTGGTCGTGGTTTCCTGGATTAATACAGACCAAATATAAAGTGTCAGCATCGATTTGAGAATTTACGTGAAAATGAAAAGGGGAATTCAGTCGCTGGTGTTGAGTCAGAGTACAGAACAGCATGATACACTCATGAGAGGGGTTTTGCTTTTACTGGCTGTCCCATTGGTTGGGACTTAAAGCAGAGTCACGCCTGCCAACACAAGGCTATGATTAAGCTAGTTCGTGTGGTAATCGGCACATTTTTAAAACGTAAAAAAATAAAATAAGATTAACATAAAACAACACTGATTTAATGTATAGCCAGTACATGGAATTGCTGCTGTAAGCATAAAGTGTCTGGTTTGTCTTTTCTATTAAAGCATGATGTTTTATACATTTCTGTACTGTTATGTGCTATGACTGAACAGTTAAAGTTGTAAAGTTCAAACATCTGAAATGTCTGATGCTCAGGACACAATGTATTTTACATTTCCACTACATTCAATTAAAATGAGCTTTCAAACATATTTTTTGTCATATTTTATGGTGTGGATTAATCACACCAGGAGATTATTTGAAGTCTTTTTGAGCAAGCTGTGTCTATTGAGTTTTGCAGTGCACCTTTTGACGATAAAGTTGCAAACCAAGTATCCAAAAAAAATAAAGTTTTTGTGCACAAATTGCACAGTTGTGCTCTTGAATGAATAACTTGCACATATCATAATGTTAAAAGATATTTGATTTTAACAATTAAACCAAGCGCAGTTTTAAAAAAAAAATCATTCTGATAGAGACACGTTGCTGTACTTCTGATTTTGCTTGTTGAGTAACATTGTGTTATCATTGACATCCCTCAAAGCTGCAATGTGCTTGTGTAGACCTCGTGAATATACTCTGATAATAACGATCTTTTAGCTCTGCTTTGGTCTCTACCAACTCCTGATGCACCTATACAGGGTGCCAGTTATAATCTGACACTTCTTACTATCATTCTGCTAATCATTAATGCCAAACGTTGGAGCTGACGCAGCTCCTTGTGTGTTACGTTTAATTTGAAACTAGTATTTTCTTTCTTTTATTATTAGGTGCGATTAGTACTTTCAACAGAATCCTTGTTGCTGCTTGGATTCGTTGAGAGCTCCCTCCAAGAGAAGAGTTTTCTCCACCCAAACATTTGCTATAAATGATCAGTTATTTGACATGGGTGTCTCTGACTGAAATATGGTCGCTGGGGTTGACGTTGAGCAACACTTTCCATTAAATGCTTGCTGGAAATGTACTGTGATAGAATAATTCCTCCTGGTTACATGAGAACAAATCTCTTGAAGTGTGCAGCAGGCCAAACATAATAAATTCATGATTTAATGCCTGTGCTAAGGCTGGATGTGAACATGCATTGGTTCATGGATGTGATGTCTCAAGGACACCCTGGGACCTGCAGTGCTGTTGCTGGTCTTGGACCTCTAAGCTGCATGTTCCATTCATACATGGATATGCATTAGTACGCCTCTATCCTGATTGACAGGTCATTGTTGTAGTGACAATCACAAGGTAGCCATGCCTAAAAACCATGCCTTGAAACTAGTGACTGAGACCATAAACTCATTAGGAAACTGTTTACTGAGGTAATAAATCAAGTGAGAAGTAGTTTCTTTTTCTCCTAAACTTACATACGATCGGACCTCTCCTTGAAACCAGTGGAGTCTCCCCCTGCTGGCCATTAGAAAGAATGCAGGTGTCAGGCGTGACTGCATTGGGGCCACTTCTCAGACCTGGAAGCTATGACCACTTTTATACAATTTGTGGTCCAAACATACGATAATGATTCAACCTTCAGCACTCCAACACTGTCTGACATCAGTAAATCTAACAGAATAAATTCTCTCCAGTTAATTAACAAAGAAGTAGACGGGAGAAAGTGAAGCTGAGACGTGACACAACAAGGTTCCTCTCAGCCTGTAAAGTGGATAAGGGTCCACCACCCCCAGGTAAGATTAGTCGTCTTGGGAAATGAGCACAAGCAGGTATTAACACAGTGACACAGCTCCAGCTCCTCTCCATTGGCTCGCGCAAAATACTGGCTGGAGCTTCCTCTGCAAACGTAGTCCTGGATTAAGAACGTTTGAAATGCTCCGTGATACCAGACTGACTTCAGTGCCACAGGACAATGACATTTTGCTGAGCTGTTGAGATTTTGCTTCTGTTGCGTCACCATAATACCTTTTGAAATTAGAAATAAAAACTTTATGTATATCTGTACTTGCATCATGTGAGACTGTCACTGCTAAGATCATCTATTATAATGTATAATGTACCGATCACCAATAATTACCTGCTTCTCATGGCCGATACCGATAAAATAACCGATATTTTCACATTTTTCTGTTTTGAAAAGAAGTTTATAACCTGTAGTTTCTGCACACCCCAGGGTAAGAAAGGCTAAGATGTCGTGAGCAAAGATGGATGATTTAACTCGTAGACTTTTTCCCCCCTCACTGAACCCTCGTGGAACATGTATTGCAAATTACGATCGTGCTGTCTTCCTCTAAAACTGTTAAAAAAAAACCCGTCCACACCGGTGACGACATGTTTGGCTCTCTATTCTACACCGTGTGTGCTTATTATTATCGGCTCTATTTATTGGCTATAACACAAAATTTCCCATTATAGGGATAATTTACCGGCCCTACAAATATTGTCCATCCCAAGCGAAAAGAAAGACTTACTTTGGTTAACGCTGCTCATACGCTGTGATTGGGATTGTTTTGTCTGTATATTTTAATAGAAAAATCAAACAGGAGCCTCTTTCTGACATCCTGTATGGCTGAGCAATAATACTTATTGAATCCTGTATAGACACAGTTTGTTATGAGTGAAGCTGTCTATAAATACTGCAGTCATCTTATATGCGGTTTTGCACTGACATAGACCACCTGGCATACATCCAGTGCGTTGTGTATTTAGAGGAAACAGCAGGATTTTCATTAAAACTGAGTTTACAAATATAATAATGAGAGTGTATGGTCTCCAAACATTGTACAGCAGGTATACATGCTAACCTTACTGTTTTTATTTTTCATTTCTCACTCTCGTAGCTAACTGTGTGTAGCCTGAGCCTGTTTCTCACAGGAATATGTGTAACGTTAGCTCGCCAAAATTGACGGATGAAATTGAAACTCACCTCTAAATAGTCCTTTTATTGGTTCCCAAGTTGCCTAATTGATAAATACTCAAAATATTCAAGTGTAATCTATCATGACATAATCCCCCACTGCTACAGGCGTATCTGGCATCCAGGTAGCCCATCTATACAACATATTTTTAACGACAGTGGTCTTGGAAAATTTCCAATTCTAGAATTTTGGAGTAGTAGATCTATAAAGCATTGTTTCAGCAACCACAAATCGCTGAAATATTTGAAGGTTTTTTTTTTTCAATTGTGCCTGAGGGCGTGTTTGTTTGATGTACCAACGGTTCATTTTTCCTAATGAGGGATTCCATCTGCAAAACGATACCAAGCCAAGCCTGAATGGAGCTTAAGACACTTCAGCGGCCTCCACCAAAGCACTGTTTGTTCCTTTGAGAGGGTAAAAGACACTCAACTTTGACATGAGAGCGAAACAGACGCTGTTCACAAGCAAAATTCCCAGCACGGCTCTGATTACAGAAAGATGCTTCTCATTTCTAGAGATTAGTCATCAAATACAAACTCTGTCAAGCCAGGAAGGTCTATTACTCCAAATATTTGAAAGAGTTATACTCTACATGCTCTACTTCACTGCCATCCAGGACGGAGCTTCAAAAACAGTTTTTCCCTTTACTCATTTTTAGCCATCTACTGCCCTTCATCAATCTGTATGCATCTGTTGTGCTGTGTGTATTGTGATATCTGATTTAATTCTGATTCTTGTTTAAATTGCTATATTGATGAAGCGAAGCTGTCAAGTAGCCCACACATTATCAGCGGTAAAACCGGCTTCCGGGCTGTCCCATAGTTTTCCTATGGGCAGAGCAGCAGTGCCCAGCTCGGCGAAACGTTACCCTTGATGTGGCGCACCGCTCCAAATTACCACTGAGCGCTGCGCCCAAAGTTCAAATTTATTCAACTTGGACCTCAGTTGCCGCTGACCTTTCAAAGCGCAACCAATGACTTAACAGCTGTGTGTGTCATAGCCAAGAGCAACACAAGCAAGCAGGCGAGAGTGATGGAAGAAAAATAAAGGCTCTTTTTCAGAGTTCCTCTAACTCTAACACGTTAAAAACATATACCACAATCCCACCAGGAAACGAAATGCATTGCAAAAAAGTCAGTCAGGTATGGCTATCAAGTTTGTGAATAGATAGGTATATCGTTTATGGACTAAGCCAAAGTTAGTTGAGCTGATTTATGTACCAGTCAGACACAGTGACAGGGGCTTATCGCATCACTAGCATAGCTATATAAACTGTTAGTGGCCAGAAAACATAGCAAAAGCAAATCCCATCGTGTTCTGATCTGTTTTTATAGAAGAATAATGTTAGAATAGATGAAATGATGATTTATACCTGCACTGCCTCTGCTGCTCTCTACCTAACAGTGAGTGAAGAGAACATTTCATGTTTTACACACCGTACCGGAATCAAATTCCAACTGCTTGTTGGAGCTGCGAGTTAACTGAATTGAACGATGCATTCAAAGGTGTGACGAAAAGCCTGCCGTCACTCGGGAGGGAACGTGGACTCATCAGCCTTGTGTCTGCTTGCGTGCGAATACAGAATGAGTGCGTGCATGTTTACGTTGATGCACTTTAGTCCATTTATACACTGCTCCTCTCGTACGCAGTGGAGTTGTCTTGTGCCTTAACAGCAAACACATGGATCTTATGTGCAGCTCTCTGTTTTGACACTCTGCATAGTGGAACTACAAACATGAAGTATTTTTAGTTTGGCATGCAATATGGAAGTCAGGAAGGAGCATAAGAGAGCCATGCAGGGTGTCAGGAAGAGTGGTGCTCTTCACTAGCCTTTGACACTAAATGTCTGAGGGGGCTGTTGTGAATATGATCAAGGAGTCTTTTGTCGCCTTAAACTGGAAGGCCCTTGTCCCATTGCCTGTGAAGGCCCTCAGCTCACAGCTGTGTGAATGTAGTGCTACTAGTGTGAGGAAAATGCACAGAGAAGGTCAAATAGGCAGCTTGCAAAGAACCACAGAGTTTGTTCACAGACAGCCTACAGAAAAGATTCCACATCAGCGACCATATGTAATTAACTGTTTTAGGTAGGTAGCAATAAAACTGTATTTGTCCGTTCTCTTGAATTCCTCCTTCCAGCCACTGAGACTCTCGTCTCTATCATGCGGGCTTGACCCAGAGGTTGCCAATTTGTGTTTGTGTCTTTGTCTGCAGCTCCAGTACAGGCCTGTGGTTTTGGCAAGGAAAAAGAGAGGTGGACAGCGTTGTGGCGCTGCAGGCGGACGGGGATGGAGGAGAGACAGGACAAAGGAGAGGAGAGGAGGAGAGGAAGACGCATTTCAGCCGAAGAAACCATAAACAGAGATGAGGTGAAGAGTTCGTGCCAGGGGAAAGAAGACTGTATAATTTAAAGTTCAAAAGTATAGAAATATGCTACAATAGAGCCACAACAGTGAGATAAACAAAACTTCTTTCATATGGAGTTTTTTTATGTCCATGAGAAGAGATTCACAGACTCAATACTTGCAAAATGTCGTCTTCATAAGTGTAGTTTTTCATTCTTTCATTTAATGCCCTCCAGCCCTTTTGCCCTGTGTGAAATTTCATCTGCTATCACCAAAACTTCCATGAGCCCATTTTACCCTGGTCAATCATCGTGCAGGCCTTTCTCGCTGCCATCTCCACGAGACCAAATCAAGTCAGCCAATTTCTGGTTGCTGATGTCATCTCCGCCATCTTGCCCTATAATCAGCGCAGTTCTGCTCTGTGATTGGAGCGGCCGGTCCAATCTGGCCTTGATGACTTCTCTGGGACCGAAGGAAGAAAAAGATGAAGGAACATATGGCATCCTTTCCAAGTCCGTCTCTCTTTCTGTAAATGCACTCCGTGGAACTGATGACTTCACCGACCATTTGGGCTTCTTTTCAAAATAAAATGACTGAAATCAAATTTAAGATAATCATAAATGAGAGTTTGCTGCTTTTTTTTTTTTTCTTCCTGCCAGCAGATATAAATTTCAGGCCGTAATGCTCATTCAGGGACCTGTTAGGTTTTTGGAGACAATTTCCTGTTATGCAGACTTACTGTAATAGTTTTAATATGTGGGAATATGTGGGCATCCTCATTTTTGCTGCTAAAATTCACCATTTAGATCATTCAAAGTCAGGAGCATGTTTACCATTGTGTTACATCACCTTTTCTTTTAACAGCACTCAGTAAGTGTTTGGAGAGAGAGGACACAAATTGTTTTGAAAGTGGAATTCTGTCCCATTCTTGCTTGATATATGACTTCTGTTGCTCAACACTCCGAGGTCTCCGTAATCTTTTTTTGAGCTTCATAATGCGCCACACATTTTCAATGGGGGACAGGTCTGGACTGCAGGCAGGACAGTCTAGTACCCTCACTCTTTTACTCCGAAGC
>JBBPCS010068568.1:0-16798 GCA_037974645.1 Hollardia meadi
TCACTCAAGACGCATTTGGAGACACATTCTGCTGCCAGGTGAGAACACTCTACTCAGAGCTGTCCACTTGTGATCGGGTCACTCAGATCGGATTTTAATCCCAGGTGAAAACGGCCTCTCTGACCTCGATGATGATCTGCCTCTCCAGCAGAGTGAAGTGATCCTGAACGTGAGCTGAATCTTCTGCAGAAAACGGAAGACTGGAAACAAACAAACAAACAAAGACAACATTATATTTTGTTTGAAGACACAATGATGAAAACTGTACTTTAATATAACATCATTTAGACGTTCACTTGATACATTATTTTTCAGAAACAAAGTAAAAGTGATCACAGTGTTTGAAGTACGGTGGCCTGCAAGAGTCACTCACCTGAGGCAGCTCTTCAGGAAGTCCCGCCTCTTGTTCTCATCAGCGATGCTCAGGTGTTCTTTATACTGCAGCAGCTATCACCATGGAAACAGACAGGAAATTACATCAGCCTTCTGTCTCTCTGGCGTGTTCCACTGATACTACAACCGTGTACTGCTGGTGTGTCAGTAGTGTGTACTACGTACCGCCATGTCCTCCGTCCGGCCCAGAGCTCTGAGGAGGAGCAAAGAAGAAACATATGAGTTGAATAAATGTGAGCAGGTGTGTCCAGGTGAACACAGGTACAAGAACAAGAACAAGAACAGGAACAGGTACAGGTACAGGAGCAGGAACAGGTACGGGTACAGGAACGGGTACGGGTACAGGAACAGGTACGGGAACAGGAGCAGGAGCAGGTGCAGGTGCAGGTACAAGAACAGGAACAGGAACAGGTACAGGTACAGGTACAGGAACAGGTACAGGAGCAGGAACAGGAACAGGTATGGGTACGGGTACAGGCACAGGAGCAGGTGCAGGTGCAGGTACAGGTACAAGAACAAGAACAAGAACAGGAACAGGTACGGGTACGGGTACAGGAACAGGTACAGGAACAGGAACAGGAACAGGTACAGGAGCAGGAACAGGTACAGGAACAGGAACAGGTACAAGAACAGGAACAGGAACGGGTACAGGAACAGGTACGGGTACAGGAACGGGTACGGGAACGGGAACAGGAACAGGAACAGGAACAGGAGCAGGAGCAGGAGCAGGTACAGGAACAGGAACAGGTACAAGAACAGGAGCAGGAACAGGTATGGGAACGGGAACAGGTACAAGAACAGGAGCAGGAACAGGTATGGGAACGGGAACAGGTACAGGAACGGGAACAGGTATGGGAACGGGAACGGGAACGGGAACGGGAACAGGTACAGGTACAGGTACAGGTACAGGTACAGGAACAGGAACAGGAACAGGTACAGGAACAGGTACGGGTACAGGAACGGGTACGGGAACAGGTACGGGTAGAGGAACGGGTGCGGGTGCGGGAACGGGAACAGGAACAGGTGCTGGTACAGGAACGGGTGCGGGAACAGGAACAGGTGTGAGCACAGACCTGAGCAGCTCGAGCAGCAGCCTCTGGTCTCTGGTCTCAGTCAGATAGTGGATGAAGTGTCTCAGAGCCGTCTGCCTGGACTCCAGCTCCCGGAACAAAACCTCTGAGCAGGAAAACACAGAGTCAACACAGACCACCGAACCAGGACTTAGTCTGACTGACCCTGGACTTGGTCTGACTGATCCTGGACCTGGTCTGACTGATCCTGGACTTGGTCTGACTGATCCTGGACCTGGTCTGACTGATCCAGGACCTGGTCTGATTGATCCTGAGTCAGAACCAGCAGGCTCACCTTTACTCAGAGTCCTCTTTAAATAAATTAAAACCTGAAAGGAAAACAAACAGAGCCTGGTCAGTTGTCTGTGTTAAAGTTGTTAATAAAGTTTATAGAAGATGCTGTCGTGGATCCGATTGTAAACAAAGTTACAGCAGTGATGACGTTTCCGTCGTGCGCGCTGACAGCGAAATCGAGCAGCAGCAGTTTGTCCTGAAGAGACTGAAACTTCTCCAGAGACACAACCTGAAACACACGCAGTACAAATACACTGTGACAGTATCTCTACAGAGTACTGACAAATACCAGAGATATACTGAAACATGTCTGACAGGTGGACATACAGACAGACAGACGGAGAGACATACAGACAGACAGACAGACAGACAAGTGGACAGACAGACAGGCAGACAGACAGACAGACAGACAGGTGTTACCTTTCCCTGCTGCATTCTTTTAACCGTCTCCTCCGGCGACCAATCACTGACATAATCCTGACATCACAACATGACATCATCATTAGTACACCAGTAAAACAAATCAGATCAGCAGTTTGACAGACTGTAATCAGATTACTAGTCTGTAATCAGATTACAGACTTGTTACCTTGTACTCAGATTTGGGTTTTCGGAGTTCTGGAGCGTAGAGCCTGACAGACGAATCACTGAGCGCTAAAACACAAAAACATCAGCATCAGTCTTTAACTATTGATT
Organism: Hollardia meadi; assembly: GCA_037974645.1. Lineage (NCBI taxonomy): Eukaryota > Metazoa > Chordata > Actinopteri > Tetraodontiformes > Triacanthodidae > Hollardia > Hollardia meadi. Next base: position 2,454 of record JBBPCS010068568.1, read on the forward strand.
CATCTGTTCATTCATTTATCAATTCACTCATTTACACAGTGTTGTTCACACTCACATTCAGTGAAGGACTGGAAGTTTCCTCCTTTAGTTTTTCCTGCAGAGAAACAGATTCAACCTTCAGTCATGTGACCTGATCGTTAGTGTTCCCGAGTCATGTGACCTGATCGTTAGTGTTCCTGATTGTTAGTGTTCCCGAGTCATGTGACTTGAGCGTGTTCCTGAGTCATGTGACCTGATCGTTAGTGTTCCTGAGTCATGTGACCTGATCGTTAGTGTTCCCGAGTCATGTGACCTGATCGTTAGTGTTCCCGAGTCATGTGACCTGATCGTTAGTGTTCCTGAGTCATGTGACCTGATCGTTCGTGTTCCTGAGTCATGTGACCTGATCGTTAGTGTCCTGAGTCATGTGACCTGATCGTTAGTGTTCCCGAGTCATGTGACCTGATCGTTTGTGTTCCCGAGTCATGTGACCTGATCGTTTGTGTTCCCGAGTCATGTGACTTGATCGTGTTCCTGAGTCATGTGACTTGATCGTGTTCCTGAGTCATGTGACCTGATCGTTTGTGTTCCCGAGTCATGTGACCTGATCGTTAGTGTCCTGAGTCATGTGACCTGATCGTTCGTGTTCCTGAGTCATGTGACCTGATCGTTTGTGTTCCCGAGTCATGTGACCTGATCGTTCGTGTTCCCGAGTCATGTGACCTGATCGTTAGTGTCCTGAGTCATGTGACTTGATCGTGTTCCTGAGTCATGTGACCTGATCGTGTTCCTGAGTCATGTGACCTGATCGTTCGTGTTCCTGAGTCATGTGACTTGATCGTGTTCCTGAGTCATGTGACCTGATTGTTAGTCACCTGTCTCCCCTCTCTCATCAGTCTTACCTCTTACCTGTCTCCCCTCTCTCACCTATCTCCCTTCTCTCCCCTCTCTCACCTGTCTCTCTTCTCTCCCCCCTCTCTCATCTGTCTCCCCTCTCTCATCAGTCTTACCTGTCTCCCCTCTCTCACCTATCTCCCTTCTCTCCCCTCTCTCATCTGTTTCTCTTCTCTCCCCCCTCTCTCATCAGTCTTACCTGTCTCCCCTCTCTCACCTGTCTCCCCTCTCTCACCTTTGAACAGCGAGCTCAGAGAGTATCCGGAGTTACTCTTGCTGAGGTTCGGTGTGTCGGTGTTGATTTTGGGGAAGGCGGGCTCTCTGTCCGTCCTCTGATTGGACGCTGCCGTCTCTCTGACCGACCAGGAGATACCTGAGGAGACAGGAGGACAATCCACACCCTGCAGCCAATCACAGCTCAGGATTCTCCACAGACATTCAATAATAAGAGTGATGTCTTACTCCCGACAGGCTCTCCGCTCCAGCTGACCTTCTCCACGTCGTCCTCATCGTCGTCTTCCTCCACCAGGCGGCGGATGCTGTTCACCGCCTGCTTTGACTCCTTCAACTGACAACACAGAAACACGACATAAACACAGCCTCCCTGAACTCACCACGGTGTGATCAGTTTCTGGATGAAGACCAGAAGACCTGGTTCTGGTCTTACCCTGCTGAACTCGTCGTCTTCATCATCGAAGGTGAAAGCTTTGAACTTGGAGCTGTTCCAGTAGTCTTCCTCATCTGCTTTACTCTTCATCATCTGCACACACAACACAACTTTATTTAAACTGTCAACACAAACAGCGGTTAGCTTCTCCTGCTAACAAACTGGTCTCATATTAAACACAGTCTTCTCGTCTGCTGGCTCATGTTCACGTGTTTTTGTGTATGTGTATTATTATACACAATACATATATCTAAGAGCAATTCTGCACTGTAAATTGAGTTTTCTATTTTTTTAAAAACGTATTTTCAAATTTTTTTTCCTGTAGTATTACTTGTTTTATTATAAATTGAGTTGAATTTGTGTATACTCATGTGTATTTGTCTGTATTTTGTGAGTATTTTGTGTCACAGCTGAAGGTTTTAGCTGTCTGACAGCAGGAAGCTAGTTAGCATGCTAGCAGGCATACGTCCGCGTTTAAACCGGAAATAACTCTTTGTTTCACTCTGACAAACGGCAGGACGATGACGTCACCAAACAGATATTTAACCTGTAAATCGATGTAACGGGCATTAGGTTTCAACACCGGTTATCAATCAGAACCGATCAGCTGTTTTTACCTTCAGCTGCTGTGGCTGCTCTTCTTCTTCTCTGGCGGAAGCTGAACGGTTGTCAGCCGCGCGGTGACTGCTGGGAGGTGTAGTGAACCACTTTAATCAGGAAAATAGTCTACAGAGAAATGATGAATTTTAATCTAAAACAATATTAAAGCCAAATCTTGACAACATTATATTAAAATTTATTTCATAGAAACATTAATAAAAACATGAAATTCACATAAAAAGCTTCTTTAGGATTGTGTTTTAATTTTAAATGTTGAAGAAACCAGATTCTAAATATAAAACTCATATATTTACAGTTTTCCATTTTCAGTAAGGAAATAAATTCTCTACAACCTTCACAAACACGCAAATAAAACCTGATGAACAACATGAATCTGTATTTGAAATAACAACGTTCATCTGAAGTATTTTGTGTTTCTTTTGTTTCGAGAAAAAAAAAGTTTCTAAACTTTGTTTCATTAAATTGTTTTTATTGATGTGGTCCTTTACTTTGAAAGCCTTGAGAGGAAGGAGTTAAAGTGACTGCGTGTGAGATGAAAAATGGTTTAAAGTTTCAGCTGAAGAGTCAGAGGAGACGTGTGGTTCAACACTATCAGGGTACAAGTACAGTAAGTACAGCAGTAATACTACAGTAAATACAGTAGTAATACTACAGAAGTGACAGCAGTAATACTACAGTAAATACAGTAGTAATACTACAGAAGTGACAGCAGTAATACTACAGTAGTAGTAGCAGTATAAAAGTTCAGTTTCAGTAGAACTCAGTACCCGTTGGTCCCTGATGGCTAAGTGGGGTGAAGGAGATCCTCGATGGATTGTTGAAGAGAGAGCCGACGCCACCAACGTCAACAACTGGCACTGGTCTGTTATTATTATTATTATTATGTTTTACTATGTTATGTATTATTATTAAGTGTAATTAAATGTTCACAGATCTGTTCATCTGTGTTTGTGTGTGTGTGTGTGTGTGTGTATGTGTGCGCGTGCGTGTGTTATATGATCCTCCAGCTGGTTCAGCACGTTCAGATATTTTTAAACATCCTGATGTACAACAGGTTGTGATGTCAGAGGGGAGGGCGGGGCTATAGGCCCATGTGGAGTATGGTCAGTTGTTCATGTGGTCAGTAACAGCAGACAGTGGCAGAAGGCAGAACTGATAAATTGAGAAATCAACCTGTTTCTTCTTCTTCTTCTTCTTCTTCTTCTTCTCCTGTGTGTGACCTCAGGACGGAACGTGATGTCAGCAGCTGGTCGTCAGAGCGTCTCCGTCAGCTGCTGCTGGGGGTTCGGGTGGAGGGACCAGAGGGCGTCTGTCAGCTGACCGATGTCTCCAAACTGGACGGAGAAGCTTCCATCAACAACCGCAAAGGAAAACTCATCTTCTTCTATGAGTGGCAGCTGAGAGCCAGCTGGCTGGGTTAGTGATTATGTCACTGGTGGTGTCAGTCTGAAACCCACTGGATAGTTTCAATAAATGATGTTAATCTAAATACATGATGACATCATCAGCAAACACATGAAGTTACAGATCTACTTCCTGTAACCCTCAACATCTTTTTTTCATCATAAACATTTGGGTGGTCCGACAACACTGACATCAATGATGATGTCATAGTACAGGCAAACCCTCTATAACTACACCCACTGATTACATCATATCTAGCATCATAATACCACCTCATTATAATTAAAGTAGTTTTTACGACAAAACATTTTGAAGAAACATCTCTGTGACAAAACATTTTACCTTCCACCACACAGGTGTAACTTCTTCTGTGGTGCCCTGTGCTGACTGTTTCCTGCAGGGACGTCCAGCGGTGGAGTGAAGTTCAGAGGAAATGTTGAAGTGTTCAACCTGTCAGACGAGAACGACATGGACGACCTCGATGTGAGTCTTCCTGATCCTGATCACACTGATATTTATCACAGTATTAATTGTATTGACTGTATTGATCTGTGTATTGATGAGCTCACTCCTCCAGATCTCAGTGTCTCTGTGTAAAGACCAACCCAACACGGCGCTCCTGGACCTCATGAAGAAGAGTGGTGCTCAGGAGGTCCGGAGGGTTCTGGGCAACTACGTCCTCCAGCTCAAATCAGGTCTGTTACCCAGAATGCAACAGGACCAACCAATCAGTGATGATGATGAGGATCCCTGTGGTAACCTGAGTGACCTCTGACCTCACAGAGTTTAGTCAGGGGATGATCCTTCCCACCGCCAACGGAGCGAAGCTGGCTCAACCTGAGACCAAGAAGAGCCAGATCCAAACCAGTAAGACTCAGGTAGACTTTAGTTCACCTAAACCAGCCAAATATTCAGTCTCTGGACCCGAGTCAGCTGTGGAAGTGACCTCTGACTTTGGATGCTCCTACAGATAAGCTCCGCCCCCAGGTGTTCATCTAGCCCTGCCCCCTGTGCCACAGGTGTCTGTATCTCCACCTGCAGCTTTAATCTGAAGGAAACCTTTCAAACATCACCTGATGAGCTCTACAGGACCTTCATCAACCAGGAGGTACCAAATCAGGACAGAGCAGGACTAGCACAACTAACCAGGATAAAACCAGGACTAACCAGACCAGGACTAACTATGACTAACCTGTATAAAACCAGGACAGACCAGGATAAATGGGGACTAGAACTACAATTAACCTGAATAAAACCAGCACTAAAAAGGGCAAAGACCGGGACAGTACAGTAGTATTGTAGTAGTACTGTCGTACAGCAGTTAAATCTCTAGGTTTTTTGCAGATTTTTACACACTTAGTGATGTAATACTGTAGTATTGTAGTGGTACTGCAAAGATGTACTATTGTAGTAGTATTGTAATAGTACTGTAGTATTGAAGTAGCGTTGTATTATTGTAGTAGTGCTGCAGCGCTGTAATATTGAAGTAGTACTGTAGTAGTATTGTAGTTTTGTAGTAGTACTGCAGTGCTGTAGTATAACTGTAGTGGTAACCCCTCTCTCTGTAGTTTGTGCAGGTGTTTACTCGCTCTGCAGCGGTGGTAGACGGTCGTCGGGGGGGGCGTTTCCAGCTGTTGGATGGGAACGTCAGCGGGGAGTTCACACAGCTGGTGAGGTCACGGCTGCTCAGCCAATCAGTGTTGAGTTGTCACATCACCATGGTAACCAGACTGCTGCTCCTCCCTGCAGGTACCGGACCAGAGGATCGAGATGAGGTGGCGGTTCAGGACGTGGCCCAGTGGTACGTGATGATGTCATGATGAACCTTCTCTGTTGCCTTCAGGGACAGTCTGACCTCTGAGCTGTGTTTGTGGATGTCTCTCCATCAGAGCACTATGCCACCGTCAGTCTGGACCTGGAGGACCGAGGAGACGAGACGGAGCTGAGGATGGAGTGTCGAGGAGTCCCCGCGGGGGAGGAGGACTCCACCAGGGGGGGCTGGATCCGGTTCTACTTCCAGGCCATCAAACAAACGTTTGGATACTGAGTCTGACAGGCTGACTGACTGACTGACCACAGTGAGCAGCCGACACGTCACATGAGATAAACATGCTTAAAGGAACAATCCAACAGTTTAATCCTGTTGTTCTCTGTCCTCAGTCACACATGGAGTCCCTCAGGGCGGCGTCCTGGAGTCTCTGTTAAACCTCATTAGATTTAAAGGAACAATCCAACATTTCATAAACCCTCATGTTTTCTGTCTTCCCCAGAGTCAGTTCAGCTCTGTGAACACAGAGATGAGTCCAGGATGGCGATGGAATGACCCGCCATACACTGCCTCTGATTGGCTTACCCTGATATTCTTATCCTATAACCAATCATCACTCTTCAACCCAACCAACGAAGGCAAAAAGTACTAACAAATCAGAGGCAGGACACACTTTTGACATCCTAAGAAAAGAAAACTGGCACCCAGGATATGGTTCACCTAGCTGAGCATGAAGACTGGAAGCAGTGGGAAACTGTTAGCGTAGGTTAGCATAAAGACTGGAAGCATGAGTAAACTGTTAGCCTAGGCTAGCATAAAGACTGGAGGCAGTGGGAAACCGTTAGCTTAGGTTAACATAAAGACTGGAAGTAGTGGGAAACTGTTAGCTTAGGTTAGCATAAGGACTGAAAGCACAGGGAAAACTGTTAGCCTAGGTTAGCATTAAGACTGAGAGCTGAGGGAAAATGATAACCTAGGTTAGCGTAAAAGACTGAAAGGGGGAAAGGGGAAATTGTTAGCATAAAGACTGAGAGCTGGGGAAAACTGTTAGCCTAGCTTAGCACAAAGACCAGAAGCAGGGGGAAACTGTTAGCCTAACTCTCAAAAATGAAGAGCAACAGCTAAACAAAATAATTTTCCAAAATGTTGGACTGTTCCTTTAAATGTGTTATGTGGTGTATGACGATTGGACAGATTATTAGGACTACAACAGGCTGCTCTGGACCAATCAGAAATTGATTTATAAGCAGTGTGATCTTATTGATCTGTTTATCTAAATAGATGTTAGGCTGAAACATTTAAATAAACCGGTATGATCGTCTCAACAGTGTGTTTCCCATGGTGCACTGCAGTTTACACAGCTGGTTCCTTCACAGTAAGAGTATTTGTGGTGATTCTGTTTGTACTTAGTTTCACATTAAATTAACAGCAAACAAACAATAAAAACATGTTTTACTGATCAACACAAACATCTTTTAATGTAAATGAAGTCTTACTAAAAACTGAATATTATAAATGGTTCAATAATATAAATCTGTTGATTTTATATTTGTTGAGTTTAATATAAAGTCACTGCAATCAGCTCCATCTTCACCAGCTGAAACATTAAAGTGTCGATAATTATAATCCAATAATATCACACACGTTATGCATCATGAGTATCACTACTTTTGGTCTTTGACACTGATACTAAAGAAATATTGAGTTTTTTGTGTATTTCTACACGGTGGTACTGATACTTTTACCACAGTAAAATAAGTGAGTACTTCTACCTTTCACTGTTTTTGTCGTTGGAAACAAAGTGAGAAATACAAACCAGTGGGACCATTAAAGGGTTAACTGGGCTCTGATCAGCTGCAGGTCCATGAAGAAAAGAGAGTTTAGTTTCTTTATTCTCTGACGGAATGTTTCAGTTCATTATTATTTTATCTCATCAGGAACAAACAAAGTACACACTCGCCTACAACACAAATACACAACAACACTTTGAATGCTAAACACAGCTGAGTTTGTGAACATATTTACACAACAGATTCATATAAAAATACACAAACATCTAAAAGCTACAACTTTCATATTTACAATATGAACAAGGTGAAAATCTATTAAAGTGATCAGTGATCAATAAAAGAAGAAATTAAAAGTAAAAAACAAAATGATTTCAAACACAGATTGACTTCAGTTTCATTTAAATAGAATAAAAAAAGCATCAAAAACGACAGTCATTACTGATAAATTCACTTAGATTGATCACTGATTATTGATCTCTGTAACATCTGACTCAGTGGAGCTGGTGGACGGAGTTTTTTCACTGGAGGTCAAATGTCAGTCAGGAACTAGAAGACTTCCTCCTCCTCACAGCCGTATTCTGGAACACAATCAATCAATCAATCAATCAATCAATCAATCAATCAATCAATCAATCAATCAATCAATCAATCAATGACCTCTCTGTTCACTCTCCATCCTTCCCACAATGCACCTGCAGCCCTGTGTGTTTTCATTCTGGGTTTTCAGAATAAGTGCACTGACCTCCTACGAGCTGCAGAGCGCTGACACACTCCTCCTCCGCCTCCTCTTCTTCCTCCTCCTCCTCCTCCTCCAGCACAGTGGGCGGAGCAACAGGGGCGGAGCCGACGTCTGGTTCAGGGTCAGGAGTCACCTCGGCTGCAGCCTCTGTTGTCCTATCTGTTGTTATGGTGACCGGGTTTTCTGCCTGAAACACATTTTAAATCACATATACAGTATATATAGTATATACTGTACATACTATATATACTGTACATACTATATATACTGTATACATACTATATATACTGTATACATACTATATATACTGTATGTACAGTGTGTATATATTTCTGTGGTGATAGGTTCAGCGGAGCAGGTGGAATCAGGTGTGGTCGCTCACCTGGACGGCTGTTTTCTTCTTCTTTGATGTGGAGGATATGAGGAGGCGGACCCTGGAACAAAAGGAGACAGAAAATATAAACGACAACAGCTAATAATTATTTTCATTATTGATTAATTCTCCATTAGTCGATCGATCATTTGCTCTGTAAACCCTCAGAAGACTGAAAAACATTGATCACCTCTTCCCGATGATACTGGCACTTGTGGCGAGGTCTCGGTTAACGTCGTCGGTCTTCTTGCGGCGGCGGCGGTTGAGTCGTTTCCGTGTGGCGGTGGTCTCGGGGGTGTCGGAGGAGGCCCTGCTGGGACTGCTGCCCCCCCCACTTCCTGTCCCTCTTCTGTTCAGGTCTCTGAGCACGTCGTAGTTGATCTTACTGGAGATCTTCTTCTTCTCCAGCATCCTCTCGATTGCCTCGCCCGCCGTCAACGCCTCAATCCGCTCCTTCTTCTTCTTGGGCTTCTTGGGCTGGAAACAGACAATTGAAAATTAAATTTAAACTTTATTTAATTCAAACTGAATTTAATTCAGACATTATTTAAATGAAAACTTTTATTTATTCTTTGGGGCATTTTAAGTCTTTTGTAGGTACAGTTATTGACAGTAGAGAGCTTTTATTTTGAAATACCTGTTCTTCACTCACCTTCTCTTTATACGTCCCCTGTTCTTTCTCTTTCTGTATCCTCTCTTCCTTCTCTGTAAACAGTTGATAATAAATCAATAAACACAGTCGATAATAAATCAATAACATTGATACACATGTTTGAAAACAAACAAAAAATGTTTTAAAAACTCAGAAACGAAAAGATTGATTGTTGAAGACATGTTGGACTTTATTGATTATGATGATCGTTTTACTGAAGACAATTAGGGACACATGAAAAAATTAGTTGAGTTCTGATTTTAATCTCAGAATTTTGACTTTATCTTCTCAGACTTCAAATGCTGAAAATAAAGTCAAAATTCTGAGATTAAAGTCAGAACTCAACTCATTTTTTTCACATGGCCCTTCTCCTCTCCTGTATTTCGTGGAGGTATTGATGATGGTGATGAAGAGTTGTCCTGACCTTTCTGCTCTTTCAGGTACTCGGCATTCTGCTTCATCCACAGCTCCGTCTTCACCTGAACCTCCTGATCGTCCAGGATGTACTGCAGCACACAGAGGCATCACATTCAGAGTCAAGAAGAAGACGCACAACCTTTCACAACAAAAGCAACCTTTCACAATAAAAGGCACAAAATGGCAGGTCAGTTATCCTGATACAACACTGAACAACAGAGAAATGGTTTATATAGAATATATAGAAAAACTCAACTGAAGCGGTGCAGTAGTGCAAACAGGTTCAGTGTTTGTTGACGTATAACAAACATTCAAAAGTCAGATTCAGGTTTTAACTCAATTTTGACCAAATATGAAGTCACTGCGCTGTTGTAGGGTTAATGAATGAAATTACCTTATCAATCTCCTGATCATCGATACCGTCCAAGTCCAGCTCTCCACCCTCTGACTGCTCGTCTGCAAAAACACCAAAAACAACAGCAGATCATGAGAACAACCCCTCCCTCACCACCACCACCAGTCTGAGTCCATGACGAAGGCGTTTCTGTTCTCACCGTCTGGTTTGTCGCTCGACTCTTCGAAGGTCTGCTGGAGGCCCAGGCTGGCAGCGCTTGGCAGCTTCCCTAGGATGGCAGCTAGAGGGGCGGCCTGACGCAGAGACCCTGCCCCCTCTTTCTCCTCCTGCTCGTTATCATCTGTCTTCTTGCCTTGCCCCTCCTCCTCCTGGATCACCTGACACAGGAAGTCCTGAGTCAGTTGTTGGGCAGCAGCTTGGAGTTCGTCCTCTCCGACTTCCGGCTCCTCGGGGTCAGAGGTCACGTTCAAAACCTCTGTGTCCTCGGGGTCTGACAAGCAAGAGTTAAAGAGTTGTTACATGTTCTTGTGCCCATGGAGATGATCAGACACACTGACTCAGGATCAGACCGATTTCTTTGGCGTAGGCGGCGTAGATCCCTCTTAGTTTGGGTCGGCTCTTTTCCAGCTCCGTCTCAATCTCGTCTTTGTAGCAGCTGATCTCTCCTAACAGGACAAGATGAAGGGTTGAGTCGTTTGGAATCATTTAAAAAAATCTTTAGAAGTTCCTAAACAATTCCCCTAGTGTCCTTTGTAGTGTCCTAAACAATTTCAACAATTAGTTTAATAATTCCACTACTGTCCTTTATAGGGTCCTAAGTGAATACCACTTATACACTGAAGTGTTCTAATTAAAGTGTCCTAAATTGTTTCTTTAGTGCCCTCTCAAGTGTCTGCTGAAGAGTCCTAAATAGATCTTCTTGTGCCCTCTGGAGTGTTCTAAATAAACCCTAGAGCACCCTCTGTAATGTCTTAAAATATTCTTTTATAGGCCTCTGAAGTGTCCTAAATTATCCCTTTAGTACCCTCTGAAGTGTCCTAAATGATCCCTTTATTACGCTCTGAAGTGTCCTAAATAATCCCTTTCGTACCCTCTGAAGTGTCCTAAATAATCCCTTTCGTACCCTCTGAAGTGTTCTAATAATCCCTTTAGTACCATCTGAAGTGTTCTAATAATCCCTTTAGTACCATCTGAAGTGTTCTAATAATCCCTTAAGTACCCTCTGAAGTGTTCTAATAATCCCTTTAGTACCCTCTGAAGTGTCCTAATTGATCCCTTTAGTACCCTCTGAAGTGTTCTAATAATCCCTTTAGTACCCTCTGAAGTGTCCTAAATGATCCCTTTAGTACCCTCTGAAGTGTCCTAAATGATCCCTTTAGTACCCTCTGAAGTGTCCTAAATGATCCCTTTAGTACCCTCTGAAGTGTTCTAATAATTCCTTTAGTACCCTCTGAAGTGTCCTAAATGATCCCTTTAGTACCCTCTGAAGTGTTCTAATAATCCCTTTAGTACCCTCTGAAGTGCCCTGAAGTGCAGGGCAGGGTGTGGAACTGACCTTCAACGTCATCCAGCTTCTTGGCCAGCTCCTGTTCCAGCTGCAGAAGAAGAGGATGGAAAGATGATTGTTTTGGCCATTGATCATTTGTTAACTGTTGTCATCCGTCAGCAGCCAGAGACAGAAGATTTACACAGAGATTGCACAATATCACTGCAAAAAGACCCTTCTCTGTGACGTCTTTGTTTATTTACACTGAACAAAACAACAGCGTCATAACTCCACCTACTGTGTGATTTAGATATTAACAAGCCGGCGTTCATCAATAAAGAGTCCTGACGAGTAACACGGGAGCGTCTGTGACGTTTTACATGACGACGAGCAGCGCTTTGTAAACAATAACATGACAATAACAATCATTTACTGTCCCATCAGAGGAGCAACAGGCTGCATTGAACGGGCTGTTTAAAAGGGGCTTAAGAGATCTACCTGCTGCATCTTGGCCTTGTGCTGTGCGGCGGTGAAGGAGGGCGGATCACATTCCTGCTCCAGATCTACTCTCATGAACTCATCGATGGTCAGCTGACTGGTGGGCGTGTCCTCAAACTCTGTTAATCTGAAGGGAGGGGAGAAAGACGCTGTAATCTACTGAGATCGAATGTGATCTACTGTATTCTACTGCAGTCTATTGTCATTTACTTTGATCTACTGTCATTAACTGACATTTAGTGTAATTTCATGTTATCAACTGTAGTCTTCGAAAATCTACTATGATCCACTGTGATCTGCTGTGATCCACTGCAATGTACTGTGATCTACTATGATGTAGCAGAGCTCTCACCTCTTCCTCAGGGTGGTCTGGCAGACCTTCACCACACTGATCACATCCTTCACCGTACGCCGAAACTTATGCATCCGAGCTGCAACCAGGAGAGCTGAGGAGAAATAATGAGAAAGAGAGGAGGAGGGGGACAGAGAGGGGGGAGGAGGAGGAGTCGGACCAGGACAGAATGGTAAATACTGTATGTTTGTTGATGTTAGCTGCTGCCATGTTGTCACAGTGTTGTACCTGCTCCACAGAGTCCGGAGGGTCGGCGTCCCGTGTGCATCCAGTCCCTCTTCATCCTCTGAACAAGACGAAGAGCCGTCATGGAAACCTCATGAGTCTTCACCCCGAACTCCAACATGTGAGCAAACCGAGGGATGTACAGGCAGGGATCTGAGGAGGAGGAGGAAGAGGAGAGGAGGAGGATATTTACATAGTTCACGCAACATGAATACAGTTAAGTTTTTTCTATTTTATTATATTTGAACATTATGTTTATATGAACCTTTTTTTTCTGTTCTGTAGGGAAACGAAACTGTAAATTTAAAGTCCCCCTGCAGTGAATGTGCTGAATGTTGGAGCTTCACTGAGCAGAATGTCTGTGCAGAGTCCGACACTATAACGCTGTTTTCACGTTCGTTGCTGAAAGTGTCAGTTTTCTCTGTGCTCATTAAAAATGTGATTTGAAGAGCCTTCGATCATGATTTGTGACATCACAGTTTGGAAGACAATCCTGGTCAAATATCTGGCATACACAAACACTGAGAATGGACTTAATAGTGAAGGAGACATCTTGTGTCCAGCAGGAAATTACAGATATTTGCATATTCATATATAAAAACAATGCCAGACACACATTAATGGATGTGTATGTGTCTCACTACATGTGTAGAGGGGAGCTTTAATGTTTTTGTGATTTCCCGCGCTCTGTCGCCATCTTGCGGAGCAGCTCGGTGAAGGAGGATGTAGCAACAGCAAAATGTAAAATGGCGCCCGAAGAAACAAACAGGAGCTGGGGTCGGAGTGTATTCATCGTTAACGGCAGAACAAACCGCCACCGGGAGTGTGACAGGTAAAAGCACACTCACACTCGGTGTGTTCGCTCTGACTGCTCCGGTTCATTCGGTTTGTCGTCGTAACGGCGCAGCACGGTCGGTGTCGGTGAGGTTTAACGGTGAGAAGAAGCTAATGACAACGACAACACGACTGAAACACGACCGCAAACCAAACAGACAGCACACAGATGTGTGACGGCAGAGGTCTGTTGAGAGTGAACTGACTGGGTGATTTTTGATTATTGATGACTGAACATGTCTCTGCTGCTAGAACCGGTGACCTGATTATGAATTACGGTATTGTAAATTACCCGCGGGGTTATATTTTGTTCAGGTGTCACAGGGACGATGGTGGCGGTTTAGGACATGTTTGTCACAGTATCATGGTAAAGTCTGTTACTGTCCATAAACCACAACCGGACTGTAACCGGAACCAGTGACTCCTGACCAGGAGGATGTGTAGGTGCCCAGCAGGTACCGGGGCAGGTTATCTGCTGGAGAGATTGTGAAGGCTCAGGCTAAAGTAGAAATCATAAACAGGACTTAAGACTGATGCGACGCTGGTCTTTAGTAAATGTATTGTCTCAACAATATTAAGGTAGTAAGTACAACAGGCTGACGTTCCCTGTAGGTGTCCCAGAACAATCGAGAAACATGTAATGGTTCTGTGGGAGCTAAATGTTTTTAAATATGATGATCCGGTAAAATGCAGGTTACAGCTGGATCAGTCAAAGAGCATCTTGATAACGAACCTGCTGACTGAATCTGTATGAGAGGAGTGTTTATTCTTGACAGGCCACCTTAAGACAGAGTTCAGGGTCAAAGTTCACTCAGTGTTTGCCGTCTGAGTCTGTACAGTAAGTCTGTACAGTAAGTCTAGACAGCTTTACATTCAACTAATGATGCTACTAAATCACACATGGTCAAAACATGGCCCCAGGGCAGGAACCGCCCTGTGGACCATCTCAATCCAGCCCACAATGTTCTCAAAGAAAAATAAATGATCTGTAAATAATCAATAAAAGGCAGCATTATGTTAATGAATCTGAGGCAAATGACTACAATGAGTCTGTATTGCTGTTTAACTTGATTTCTACAGAGGGCGCTGTCTACAGTTAGACTAGACGAGAGGCCTCATGAAGACAGGATCGCATTATCCCACTCAGAAAAAGTGCTTTCAGTCAGTCTGCATATTCTGTTAAAGCAGCACTAGAATGGAACTCCATCCCAGTAACCATTAGAGAAATGGACACATACAGCTCATTTAAAGAAATGGTTAACTAGTACCCAGCTCTGCCAACACTAGAATG
>JBBPCS010068619.1:0-16794 GCA_037974645.1 Hollardia meadi
ACTCTTAACAGTAGCAGCCAATCAAAACCATACAATTTACTGCTTTTTATATAGAGATAAAATTAATATTGAGCAGAGTTGAGTTCAGCCTATTGGTCCGGCCCTCCACAACAGTCCCAGTTTGTCATGTGGCCCCTTGGGAAAATGAATTGCCCACCCCTGGTGTACAGTGATTTTACAAGACTCACTGGTTGGTTTGAGAAATTCATATCTGGTAAATGTTCCCACCATCTATAAAGAGCAGCCTACATTTGCTTCCCAAAGCTTTTCGATGGGAAGCATCTGGAACGATTGAATGGGCAAATTGAGGGATTCTTCATGAAAATGTTTGATATTTTTACACTGTTTTACAAAACAATAACCTCCGATGTGTATAACTACATTTTAACCCTCATCTCCCAGCCCCCATTATACTAGGACCCTCACTTATATTCAAAGAATGTAATACAGGGGTGAAGGGTTAACATCTTCTGAAATACAAGTTTATCCATTTTTTGGTGCAGTTACTCTTTTAGCGAATTGTTTTCAGTTGACTTATGTAATTTATATTTATGTAGACTTTTGTCACAAGAATGTCTCAGATGTCCGGCTAATCCTTCATTGCAGAAAAAAGAATATATAACACCGTATGAAACTAACCAAGACAAAGGGAAGGATAAAAGACGCACAATACCAAGTGGCAGAAAATGGCAGATTTAACAGATCAAACATAGACCCTCAGTGAAGAAAAAAAAAAAAGCCCAGAAATCTGTTTTAAGGCTGCACTGCATGGGTCGAAGTAATGGAGTATCAAAGATCAGAGCAGCCGCTCAGTTCCTATAAAAGTGGAATCTGAAACTGGAGTCAGATGAAACTATTTAAACGTTAATATGTTTTGACAGCATACATATAATTGTATTATACATATAATAGTGTGGGTTCAGTTAAGGGGCTCAAGTTTATGTTCTTGTTTATCCGTCTCTATATTTGTCTCTACATCACTGGATGTGAGGGAGGCATGGAGCGCTGCTTGCAGACATACATATAATTGACTACGATGCCCGGCAGGCAAGTAAAATGGATAGACCGAGCTGAATGTAAATAATGTTATAAAATACCAAACTTGTTTCTATATTTATGGCTGGCAATTGATGTGACAAGTGAACAGGGAGAGGAGGGGCAGAGAAGGAAGAGCGCATCTTTCATCTGTGAGAATGGGGGGTTGGGGTGGAGAAAGATACAGTGGTTGTAATGCTGTCTGAAACTTGCTTGTGATGGAGAAGGGGAGAAACTATTTGTGAATCTTGACTGTTTTTGTCATTGATCTATTCTGGCTTGTCATAGGTGCGACCGAAAAAGTTTTGTCTCACACTGGAAGAGTCAGTTAATGGATTGCTATAGCGACGTAGGTGTCAGAAATAAGCGAGTGGACATCTGCGAAATGGTGAGAAGATGTCTGAATGGCAGAAGATCACTGAATTGAGAGCTCAAACACTGTCAGAGCGGACTATTGTCTGAAAGATCGTCAAAGACGGGAGCAAGAACAGAGGTAATAGGCGAGCAAGTGACGAAAAGAATTAGCAGAGGACCAGGGCTAAATCTTCTGTCACAAGTTTAACTAACACAGTGTAAAACCCCGGAGACAAGCAAAAGCTTTGCATCAATACCCACCATGCAGTAATTGCAGCAGTGACACGAATAATGACCATGTGCAGAGAAATATCAAACAATATTGATCACTAATGGTTAGAAGGTCCAGCATTTCGAAAATAATTAGTATGTAAGCATTTTACAGAGTCGGAAGGAGGTTTTCGAAAATGTGATATTTGGCCTGCACTCCGGCCGCCATGTGAGATCAATATGGCCTGAATTAATGGGCAACTTAACAAGGCACTTAAAACCCCCTTAACAGGACAGATAAAAAACCCAGTGAACTTTGAAAGGTAATGAACATTTTTCATCCCTATGAAGCTGCTGGCTTTATTAGCTGAAACAAATGAAGCGGGCACTTAAACCGGAGACTAAAATTGACTTTTGAATAAATAAAGGTGGCTGTGTTTTGGCTCCGGCTGTGACTCCAGGTCTCCTTGTGTTTTCCCTCCTTTCCCTTTCTCCTTGTGTCTTCCCCTACCGTTTGTATTCATGTGTCTCCTCTAAAAAGTTAAGGAAGGATCCTCAGATGGCTGAATTTGAGGGGTTCTACATCATCGAATGCCGCCGAAGGACTAATCCTCCGAAATTCTACAAAGGACAGAGTGCTTTGTACAGCAAATTTTCAGGGATGCCCGAAGCTTAGCAGCAAACCTTTTCAATGACGCAATGACACAGGCTGGAAAAAGATCACATTAAACTTAAAATAAAACAATTACTACAATTAAACTCAGGGCATGTGGGGTATAGACTATATTAAATTTTTTGAAAAAGACTGGATTTAGCAGAAGAATATTAGCATATAAGACCCGTTCTGATCCACACAGTTCAGAAGGTGGCGGTAGTGCACCTAAAAGTTGTTAACCGCCGCCATAAGACATCAGTAGAAGAAGAAGAAAAAGAATGACGCACACTCACCAGCTTGTTCCATTGTGTTTTCTCGGAATGCTAGGAAGGAGTCTTGCCTAGCCTCTGCAGCACCTGACTTCCAAGGACCTGTCCTACCAAGGAAGGATCCTTGACTTTGAGAAGCACCCTCTGTGTGTGTCTGGTTTAGGCGTGGCTTCCCGCCGCTAAGGCACCTGGGCAATCACCACACCTATCGCTCATCAACTGCTGCATAAAAGCCCCAGGCTTCCCATTACTTGTCCCCAGATTGTTCCACCTGCCACTGTGGTATCTACTCTCGCAGCTGCTCAGCCCTTTTTACGTGTGTTGTTTTTCCTTCAAGCTCTTAGTAATTGTGATTCTTGTGCGCCTAGATTGCCGCTGCCCGCCCTGCCGACAACAACAAGCCACGGACCGTCTCAAGCCTCAGCCATCTTCAGCCATTCCTCACTGGTCTTCACCCTGCCTGCCCACAGCCACCTCATCTGCACCTTCAATCAATAAATCCTTTAAACCTGCCTCTGTGTCCACTTTTGGGTCCTCAACTAAATACTTCAAACCTTTACAGGCTGAAAACAGAGCAAATCACGTGATACATGCAGAAAGTAAAGAAGTAATATTTGTATTCTTCCAACTTCTACCCGGCACACTCCAGGAAGAGAAAGATGATCCAAGACCATCAACAGTCTCAGACTGGGGTGTGACATTTGAAGACTGGAGCCCTAATATATAATTAATCGTGTTTCTTTTGATGATCACTGTCATTGATTTGTTTTCTTGCTTACCCTGATCAGAACAATCTGATAGACAGCAAACCCAAACTCCAGCTGGCATATTAATTTGCTTCAAACATTCATCAGGCTTTAAAAGTTTATTTGCTAATTTGCCAGCTTTGGATGTGGGATGAATAACTTCCTCTCGGTGGTACATTTTCTTTCTTTCGAGTGCCAAATAAACAAGGTATTCCAAAAAGGGTTTACATACTTCATTAGCATTTTCTGATCTGCTACCGCTATGGTAAAGTGGCACAAATCAATACTTCTATATCAATACCCACAGACAGTTTTTACCCCTATAGCTTTTTAGCAGCTTTCAGCTGATTGTTTTGGTTTTACAGACCTGAACTTTAACGCTTTCATCAATCTTGTTTGCAGCTACAGGAAATGCAACAAAGCTCTGATAAACCTACTGTATGCTACCTACCAAGCCAACCTGTTCTCAACCCAGGTTGTCAGATACCGACAATTAGTCATACACCCCTAGGTAGGTAGGTGGTTAGGTTTAGGAAGAGATCTGTGATGTTTGGTTAAGTTTAGGCACAAAACCTACTTGGTTAGGTTTAGGAAATGACTGTTGACGTTTGGTTTCAAACAGGACGTGAACTCCAGTCTCCTGGGTGATAGTAGCATTAGTCGACTTCCACCCCTCTTGGTACTTTCTCGCTTCGGAAAGTACATTGTGCTACATCATCTGTTCAAGTAATGAGATACTGACGTGGACGGCTTTACTTTGCAGGTGCATTGAACCCTTGTGCGTTTCTGCCTGACGCCATATACCTTGTGCGTCTGGATGAGACACGAAATGTTGATGTCTGCCGAGCTGGGGATGACAACGGGCTGCAGCACCAAACAGCTGACACACTGAGTAAGCAACTAGATGGTGAACATAGTGCAGCATTTAGCAGCTAAAGAGAAATATTTCCTTCGGAAGTTCGGTGGAGACCCAAACAGAAATAAGAGAGTGATCACTGGACTATCATCAGGCAAAACATGATTCCAATGAACGCTAATGGTGTCTTCTGGATGTGAGGGCAATTCCGTGCTAACGTGTTTGCCATCAACATTTTTAAGGTGGCCTGTTTACAGAGGAAATAAAATGTAGTTAATGCAGTATTAAGGTTTGGGTAAGTCTTAGTTTCAGGGGTTAGGGTTAGGGTTTTTATCACCATTGAGTGAAATGGTAAGGAGCTCATTGGTATGATTCATCATACGTAATCTACTGTATGTTAATAATGTATTACACCAAGCTGAACCTGGATCTGATCAGTATTGTTTATAAATGTATGATACCTGTACCAATATCAGTACCCTTAAACTGATACTGATACCAATAGAGTACTTCATTCAGTAGCTACTCATCATGTAGATGGGTGCATAAAATGCTACAACTATTCCTTCTCATCAAAAAGTTTTTATACAAATACATTTTGAACACACTTCAACACTGTACTCGCCTTCACCACACCACAGACCATATTCGTTGTAGTTGCTGCTGTACTGGGCCAATAACCAACCGCTTGCAGTGATTGGATGAGTAAAACCATACAAAAAGTAATTTTATTGTTAGATCTTAGTACAAAAAAAAGGACTGAATGCAGAAATCATTTGATTTGAGAAGTTTTGATACTACTTTGTACTGCGTTATTTCCAACCTTAAAGGTATTGAATTCCTAGCCCTACTTTCTACTAAGATCTTGTGAAAGACCCACTGAGACACTCATAACTTTCTGTTTACTTTTTATGAAAGTATTTCACAGCTTTATTTCACAGTCAACTTGTCAAAATGTTTCATTTGTTATAGCCATTTCTCTTCACCATCTTTTGTTTATACTACAAAAATGTACGATTTAGTTTTCAGCACTTGACCCCACTGTACAGTTTTACAGTGCTAACAAAATACTACTTTACTTCTTTCTTTACTCCTGAGAAACAATGATCATTATTTGTCAAGAAAGCTTGTTGGTGAGCAGGGTAATGTAGGTGTATTCATGTAGTAGTATAAAAAAATGATTGAGTACTCATTACAACCCTAAAAATCCTGTGATTTCTTGAATACCTTTCCAGAATGCTAACAATCCTTAAGAGAAATATGCTAATGTCATTCAGACTAAGGACCTCCAGGAATGAACTACAATATTGTCTTTTAATGAGAAACAAGTCAATCTCATTCCTCAGTGAGACAATCCAATTTTGAAGAACAGATTAATAGCAAACTGCATTAATTGACTCACACGGAGAGCACCAAGGAGGACCCCATGAACACATCATCTCCATAATAATCATTCACTTGAGATATACACCTTCGAGTTCACCGCGTAACACAGATCTCTGCTCCAGCTCTCTGGATTGCTCATTTTTGACAGGAGCAACAAACTTTGTTTGGTAAATTATGGAAGGCTGCAATGGGAGCCGCGCTCCCCCGAGCAGATGGCTCCTTTTGCTATAATCAGTGTGCTAAACACTGGATAATGCAAACTTTAATGAGTTCAATGCAAACTTTCTCTCACTCACTCACAGCTGCTTTGCCTCAGAGTCACAAATCAATCCATTATTACAGGTAAAACAACAGCAGAGCGAGAGGGAGGGAACTGTGGTCATTAGTGCTGACAAATGAAAGGCCTGGAGATGTGTGGTAATTCATCTGGAGCTGAATATTCTGCTTCCAAAGTCAATAAAGAAGAAGAGGTTTTGGGCCAATGTTACAGTCCACGCATCCCAATATGATTCTATAAGTAATTAGTCCAGATACAACTACAACTGTATAGTTTTCTGTACGTCACATTTCAAACGAACTCAACTCCCCTTAGAAATAAACTTTTAAACAGATGGTTAGTAACATGATGCATCGGTCATGATTTCAGTAGCTCCTCCATGTCTGTAATCTGAATGCCTGGTATTAAAAGAAAATTCTGGATTATTATAATGTGGGTGTTATTTTTCGTAGCTTTACCAATGACTTTATCAGGTATGATAACATAATACTCGACAAAGTCATTTCTGAGACATGAATATGGAAATTGCCACAATAAAATCTGACTGCACAAACACTTTAATGGTGATTAACAGTAACAGTAGCTAACTAGTTAGCTACTACCACAGTGTGTGGCTACTAGTATAGGATGACGGACGTTTTCTGTAGATATTGTGATTATATTGTTATCATGAATTCTCTGGGCCACGATAATCGTGTCGTGAAAATCTGATGTCGAGACAGCCATAATTTGGTGTATCCATTTTCTGTTCAGCTGAATTTGAATGCAAACAAATTAGAACTCAGTTCAAGGTTCACTTACTCACTTTTTGACTATATCACACTTTCTTCATTATCAGATGAAGGTTGCTCAGTTGTCATGGAACTGGAACATTGTTTGGTTTCCAACATCATGAATGAACTATCCACCTACATTTTAAACAGATTTACTTTAACGGAGCCACTGAGCTTGCACAAAAAAAAAACCCAAAAAAACTCTATGACGGTCCGTTCCACTCCATGAACAGACTGTTCGCAAATTTCTTAAGTGAACAGGGATTTTCACCCCAAAAAAACCCCACACAAATCATATGAAGTAGCCTCTGTTGTGCAAAGCCCACAAGCCCTTGGTTGAGTTGCTCTGAGTCATTCCCACTTGCCCCGAGTCCTACAGACAGCAAATGTAACTGAGGCTGTAGCACTGGATCTCTTGGGCCCTGAGTGACAGATTTAACGATGGCTGCTAAAGCTACTGTTATTTAGGGCTTCATTTAGCTGGATCTCCGCTCTGTGGGAATACGTAAGGGAACCAGATGCTATTATTCAAAGGCCTCTAGACTGTGCAGCCCCATCAATCGAACTAAATCACATACATAAGATATTGTATCTTTCTATATCTGTATTTATTTTCCCCAGGATATTGTACTGTGGTCAAAGTAGAACTCGAAGAAAGCAGAGCAGTTAAAAAAGAAGTGCATGGGTCTGCAGCAGGCAGATACTACTTTTCAGCACTTGACTTGATGCAACTTAAAATAAGGGCCATAAATAATAAATTGTTTCTTTAAATACAATAGCTTTATGAATATATTAACATGATGTTGAGAAAGTGTTGGCAGAAATCTCATGCATGGTACATTCACAATCATATTTAATGAATGTGTTTTTGAATTTCCCAGCACCTGATCCATGCTGAGGAGAAGAGTGAAATAAGTGCACAGATTTGGATTTTTAAGTCAGAGAAATATTGGCATTTCAGTAAGCTGACGAGTACCTCACGAGGCACTATACACTTAAGCTGTAACTGTATGCAGAGTAAAAACAAACTCACATTCTCTTTGTGTGAACACAACCGAAATCCTCACAAATGACTTGACAGACCCTGTTGCTCCTCTGAAAAGAAACTTGATATTATTACAAATGGCGTGGCAAGGGAGAGACCAAACATTTGTCTGATGAGCTCTTTAGCACGGGAATGACAAATGATGGCGCGCAATGCGTTGTAATTATGCAGAGTAATGCAGTTCTCCATAAAGCTCTATTCTCTGCAGCCCTTTGATAGGGAAAACAAACCCAAAGCAGAATCAGCTTCAGTCGAGCACAGAGCTGTCTGTCTGGGCCAGCTGTAAAACGAGGATAACAGAGGGCCTCCATTCAAACTCACACTGAGCACTGCAAGCCTTTTGATTCGTTTTGACTGTAAAGTGCTTGCAAAGTACTAAAGAGAAAGATATTTCATTTGATTGTGTGAACCTCTTTAAAAGTCCTCATACTGTGTCACTGGTAACACTACCTGTCTTCAAGTTTGCAGTGATTCGATATGCTGAGTACTGTGAGCAACACTCACACCTGGGTAAATTTACACTGTCTTCCGCTGCTAGCAACATACTGTAGGTCTGAGTCTGGTTTTTCCCTTTGAAATAAATGCACTGGAGTAAAAAGTACAATATTTGGATCTCAAATGTACTGAAGTAGAAGGACACATTAAAGTGAAGAACAAGTACCACAAATCTGTGCAGGATTTGAGTAAATGTACAGTATATAGTTACTTTTAAGCATGGAACACCAATAATTAATATGTATGAATAGTAAATATATCAAATAGAAATGTCCTGCTTTTATTCTGAAGGTCAGAGGCCAATGTTGCCTTTATGCTAGAACGTTTGTCATATGGTAAATGGTCTGCATTTACATAATGCGTTATGTGTTTATGCATCCAGTATAGCGACGGCTTAAATCGCTGTACAACACACATTCATAGGTGCCGACCTGCTCATACAGAAATATCATGCAGGGTTTAGTGTTCTCATTAGTAGAGCACCCACCTTACCTTCCAACGTGATCTCACGGGACGGCGTATGAACAGCACGTCACTTTTAAGCCCATTTCACGTGTCATTTCACACATTTTAAGCTTTTTGCGTGTCATTTAACGCCGTCCGCCCTTTTTTTTTTTTTTTAACACATGCAGGAAATGACGTCAGTTGACTTTCGTCGTGTGACATTTGTTGTCTTAATCACGTGACCTACAGTCACAGTTTGTTTAGGTTTAGGCAACAAAACGACTTGGTTGGGTTTGGGGGAAAAAAACATCATGGTTAGGGTTAAAAACTTACGTTACCGTGTGACGTAAATTCCCAAAAAGACAAAACTTAACTTATGGACAAGTATTAACGACGGTCAATATCAACTTTCGGTTTCACACGGGACGCAAACTCCGGTCTCCTGGGTCAAGGTCCACTGCTTGTTTGACCCATCCACCCTCCTCCAAGTGTGGACTTTCTCACTCTTTATACTACGTCAGCTTACATTGTTTTTTTCTCTTGCTTTGGCACCTAAAAATTCACGAGACAAGCCTTATGCGGCTGGTGTTAAATGACATGTCAAAAGACTTAAGGCACTGGCGTGTTATTCATACACCAGGCTGTACCTTCTGAGCCACTGCAACCCCGCATAAAGCGTGTTTTTTAGAAAAGCATTCGCTCGATTAAGAGACTGTTCGTGCATTTTTCTGGCGGTGAGTGAGCTGTCATCAACTGTGTGTTAACTGTGAAAAGAGAGAGACTGTGTGGCATCTCTTGCAAAATCACACTGCCTCGGCTTATCTCACCTCGAGCTCACATTCTGCCATATCACACAATTTCCTCACAAGCCTGAAGGCAGCGAATAACGACCTTTAATAAAACAATAATCCAGTTAATATTTTATGATCACACACCTCTTGGAGACACAGCATAGGAGATCATGACTAAACGCGCTGATTTAATTCAAGTTTTCTTAATTCCAATGAAGATGCCCTTCATTCTGCAATGTGAGTGGTTTCCAGAGCCAAATGAATGTTCCTTGATGCAACTAGGAGGTGCGAAAAAAGAATTATGCTGGTGTGCTGAAAGTCTATACCTGTTTGATGTCATGACTACACACAGAGACTGATGGATATACACAACCTGTCCTCTCTCTGGCCGCTGACGGGCTGGAGTTTGAATAAAAAATGCCACTGACATTATAAAGAGAGTTATGCTCCTCTAGGGGGAAGATCAGAGAGAAGCATCCCACAGCTGCACACTGCAGGATCGGTACAAACATTAAAATGGCAGCAAAGAGCAGGATTATCACCCCCACACTGAGAGTGGGAGAAAAAAAACAAAAACAAACTGCAACATGGCAATGTAAAAGAAAAATAAAACAGATGTCTCTCCAATTTTACAGCTAAATGGAGTTAGATTGCAAATTGTTCATTCTCCATTTCATCCAATTTCTCGATTTTTTGTCACAGTGTCTAATTGTGAATCAAAACAGGGCGCTGCTGTCACGCCTCTGTGGGGAGGAGTGAGAAGTTTGATGACGGATCACAACAGCTGCTTTTTTCTGACAATAAAGCTATTATTCAAAACCTTAGCTCCCAGGAGGCTGCACAGTAGAAATGTCATTGTGCTATTCCCTGCATTTGCCGCACTGTAATTACAGCTAAAGAACCGGGTGACGGACGGTTCAGGCAGAGGGGCTTAATGCATATTTCACGCCACATTGTTGGATATCAGCTGACTTCCATTTTCTCGCACGAGATGTTGTTACTTAAATATGCCAAGGCCACGCTGTCCATCATAACACAACACAATTTAAGTGTCCGGGCGCTCACTAAGATCTGCAGGTGAAAAGAAGAGAGAAGCAACTCGTACACGTGCCAGTTGTGCAAGATTTTCAAAGCATTGTATGCATTTCATCACCAGTTAAAATGACAGCAAGTCTTGATGAAAACTGATGAAATTAACCAAGCAGAATGTTTGAATATTTAACTTAAAACTTCTTCTTCTTCTAGAAATTGAGGTGTGCCTTGTCTCTCGTGTGTTCGAGCCACATTATGTTGGGCAGGTGATGGGTCGACTTGGAGGGCAAAAATAAAAAATAAAACAGCACAAATTCAGATGCTGTTCACATCTATTAATGGCGCATTATTTGGTCGTATCCAAACATTGCATTCCATTGTGTTCACAAATATATTCCAATAAAAGCTGCTTCTTGAATTCCAAATTAGAGGTGCAAGCATCCAACCATTTGCAACCATCACTTACTCATCCCACATGATTATTTTTAAACAAACATTTCATTTCTATCCGTCATTAAGTCTTAAATCATTCCCTGTTAATGATGAATGCTAATTATATATTCGCATTCATTTCATGCAAAATTAATTTGATATGAAAAAAAAAAGCTTTAATTTCTCCATGCTGTGACATTGCTTTGGCTGGAACCATCACTAGGAGCTAAATATGTGTGGAAAGACAGGCAGAAATAGCAAAGGAGACTGAAGCCAACATTAATCACTGAAATTAACAATTTCATGATTGATGGTAATGAAAAAACTGCTTCAACTCTCCTCCTCTGCGAATCCCATTAGCCAAGTTCAGCACCCTCATGGATGCTGGAGATGTCTCTTTTATCTGTAGCGTTATCCCCATAATGACTGATGCAGAGGCTCAACTTAGGTTGGTTTGGGTTACACGTCTGGGTATGTAAACAGCAAACTGTCAGAAATAGAGAGAATGTCCCCAAAGGTATCAGGCTGTACCTGCTGCCTGCGTCAAACAGCCAGAAGCCCAAAGAAAGTGCGACAACTTAAAAAATCAGATATCATCAACATAGCAAGACACTACCATCTGTCGTTGAGAGATATACTAATTAAAGCTGGTCTAATTATCTTTTCCATATGGATTCTGGTTGACAAGACAGAAAATTCCATCCAATGACACAATGGCTGTGTCATTCAGAAAGCTCTGCGCTTCTCCAGCAATTAAAACCTGCAAAGTACTGGTAAACACAGCATAAGATACAATGAGCCTTTATTGATGCCTCCATTCCACATCATCTGAGAGCAAAGCACTTTTTCTTTATTATTTTTTTCCCTCAGATCAACTCAGTGCAGAGCTGAGGGATCAAACAAGGCTGGAATTTGCTTGAGGTGTGAATCTGAAGTCCTCCGATTGAGGAATACGGTAATAAGACCTCCATGTGAACTAAGCAAGGCTCTTGAAGCCCCCAGGCGAAGGAAAAAGCAGGAGGAAACCTCATTAGGCACAATGCTCTTTCTACACGGCTGCCCTATCACAATGTCGAGCTAAAGGAATCCCAAGTTTAAGGACGGTGACAGAAAAAAAGCAGCAACCTGAAGATACAAAGGCATCCCGCTCGCCTCGATGTGCCTCGGTGGCACTGAAACAGACGCTTTTAAAAAAAGCTGCCGAGGTGCAAATTTCCCGCCGTGAGATGAAGCGAAAGTGCTCGAACCAGCAATATTTTGGATTCCCAAGTGAACGGAACGGAAGCTCCTGCATACGAAGCACATACAAACAGGGGGGGGAAAAAAGTCTCCCCGAGATAACAAGGAAAAAAGAAATCTCCATAAGATAAAAATAGACGGCTTCAAACAAGTCTAGACTTTGTTCAGTTGCTTTCCGAAGGAAGGAACCTTTCTGTGAGGCGACGCTGCTGCTGAAGAGATGCTGCTGGCATTATCGTCAAGGCCAGCTTCAAGTGCTTAGAGAAATGCACTCATCTATAATGTTGTTTTCAAATTTTCAATGAGGAAATTTTTACTCTTCAACTAATCGCAAATTTGAAAAAATGTATTCATACAAGCTGAAAGAGCAAGATGAAACTCTTTATCGAGCCCGAGACACGGAATTTATGGAGTTTTATGTATGAATGAGCTGATTAAATTGATGGAGTGAAGATCAGTGGTTAGCACCAGGTTTTGCACAAAAAAAGCTTTCGTATCAAGAAGAGCCAAAGTTAAGCTGTCTTTGTTGTACTTTTCATCGAATCTCGCCTGTTTAATTGACATTAAAATCTTATCAAATCACGCGTCAAAAATATTAAAATATTAAAACATTTATCATCTCATGAAGTTGTTATGGTGAACAATTGCCTATTGATATATACTGTATCGAGCAGACACGTTAGGAAACATTAGCATTTATTTGGAATCATGCATACTGTATGTTCAGCTGATGATTGTTAAGTCCTATATTCACTCTCCTTTTAGCTCTGTTTTGTCTCCATCAACATCTGAGAAAAAGAATGTTTGGCTGTGTAGCTGCAAAATGCTCCACTATTCACCAGCTACACTTACTTTGTCTCTTATTTACGTGGAGGTGAGCAGGTAGCATATAGTTTAATAAGAACTGAGCTGTGGGCGAGAAAACCAAAAAAAATAAAAATGGGCTGAAAGAGACTAAAACACTTCTCCTCACTTAGAGATGAGGGGAGTGAAGAGATGTGTGATAGTTCTTTAATAAAGATGGACGACATGAGTGCCTAAAGGGAAGCTGAAATATCTTGATCGCCCCCTGGTGGCTGGCTGCAGTATAGGTCATAAACCCTCAATATTAGCAGATGTGACATTTTCCAAAGATGTTCCTTTTGTTTAAGGTAGTACTTATCACGCCAATGTATGTTCAAGTGTTCGGTTTTAATTAGTTATTTGATGTGGTGAAACGTCGATCACTACTGCGCAGACTCTGGCTCCAAATGACGTCACCAGCGCAAGATGGCGGCGCTCACATTCAGGATATTTGCCTTCATTTTTGCACAGCGAGAAGAATTTATTTATTTATGTCAATGCGTTTCACATCGGACAGTCATATGGTTCATCATTGAAAAAATAAAAATATAATATAATAAAAAATATTGATTAGTGTAGTTTGAAGATTTCAGCAGGCTGTTGTTGCTCCCATAGATTCTGGTTGGCAGTTGATTTTAATACAAGTGATTTGTATGTTTATGTATGTTTGCTGACACACACACACACACACACACACACACACACACACACACACACACACACACAGACAGACAGACAAAAAAGTGCACTTTATGGGTTGAACACACGTAAAGAATAAAGTACTTCTCAGGTAGCAGGACTCTTTCGCCTGCATATGTTTACACCCACATACCGTTTCAGGCAAAACGTGGGATCACTTAAAAACGACCTCAGTTTTTCTGTTGCCCATCAGGCCAAACCTGATCTAAACTCATAATGAGTTTGAGCCAAATAGGTGGTTAACATCTTGGGGGGGAAAAAGTGCCAATAAGATGGAAAGGTGGCAAATGACATGGTTGTGGTCTACATATTTTTTGGAATATTAAAATGACTCAGTTACAACAGTTGTTACAATACCAGAATTTTAAACCTGAATACAATACTAGTATAAAAGAAAATAATCTATACCTTATTGCATACAGAGGCAAAAGAGTGAAAAAAAGTCCTAAATAGGATGATTTTTTTTCTTTTTCTTAGTAACAATCTGCAAAATGCTGGTACAAAAAAAGTCAGTGAACACATACCAACACATTTGTAATAATGTTAATATCTGTACAACCTTTGGTTTGAAAATCTCATTGTTGATCTGTTTTATATACTTTAGATACTCTTGAATGTGGATATCGTATTGTTTTAAACATGTATCGAATTTAAAGTATGGAAGTATCGATACTTTTGATAACCAGTATACTGCATAATAATTATTGTGAGTATACGTAGATGCAACACACACAATATGGCCAGTGCTCCCTTTACAAAAAGCTTGGTTTAAACTTAGTCTTGGTCCTTTTTTATGTGTTGTTTCGAAGGTTGTGATGTGGGGTTTACACGTTGTGTCTGTCTCTGTCATGACCCTCGTCACCACCCTCTACGACCCTGAATAAGATTTTAAAAAATGGATGAACACAAGGCTGTTTGACCATTGGTGTTGAATTAATTTCAAAAACCTTCGAGTGCAGTCATCGGAAGAAAACAGGTTACAGATCATTTTGCCACTAATACGGTATTTAACACTAACATGCACTCAGTTGCTCTTCCCACCATGTGCGCTGCACAGCACATAATTATCATGTTATTCTGGGAAGTGGTAAAGTCTGATCCAAGTGTAACGTGAGCACACTGTTGAAAACGGGTGGAGAAATGTGTCGCGGGTGAAACTACAGACTCTGGCGACAGACAGACAGACAGAGACATCCTTAATGTCGAGACTATCTGTGCTCATTGTGTCAGACTTCATTTGAATAACAAATTGGTAAATGCCACAGTTACATCAAGTGAAACCACTAACTGCAAAGCGCTTTATTACTTTTTGTCTCTGTTCTGCCTGTAAATCAGACAGCATTTGTATTACAAAGTTCTCTCGAGTTAAAAGCATTTTTTCAATATTCATTGTTTGTACGTTTTTAATCCACGTTTTCCCTTTCCAATTATTCTTGCACACCTGCACCAGACATTTACGGGTCTCTCTCTTTTTTTCCCCCCCACACGTTACATAAGCTCATGTTTGCCTGGTGAAGGAAGCGAATAGGTGCATCTCAATATCCAAATAGGGTAGATGCATTGTCATTTTCAGCAGTGATGCTTCCGTTTCTGCACCTCCCGTCTCTAACCTGATTCAGTCAACATCTGACAGCAGAGAGTGAGATGGAAAAAGAAACAGTGGAAGGAGGGAGAGAGGGAGATGTAACCCCCTCCAACACAAAGCAAATACTGTTCCTGGCTTTTTCTCTGCCTCAGAGGAGTGTGAGAGGTGCCATGTTGCGGGTAGTGCCTTCTTTTTAAGGGTTGGCTTTTATTTCAGCAGAATAACATTGATCAGGCGAGAAACTGCTTACTTATAAAGACAAGAAACAGCAAAAATATGACAAAGCTTCTGCCTTAGAAAAGTAGATATGAGAAAACTAATCTAATTACCCTTTAACACTTTAGATGGCATTTGAATTCAGCTAAATTCATGAGGTCAAAGTGAGCCAGATATTGCGATTATTGGATTCTGAGACTGTTAACACTTGTTCTCACCTTAAATCTCGTATCTTTGTATTATAAATCATTTAAAATCACTATCTGAGCCTACAATCGCCATCCGTGGACAGATAACATTGTGTCAGCATCTCAGCTGTGTGCAGCCCCGGGGATGTTTCACATAAGCCACCGACTGAGCCGCTTTTTACAGATATGAAATGAATAGATATGCTTGTACAGTTCCTTCTGCCAGTAACCTTGACCTTGCACAGGCCTGCAGGGGTGTGCATTGTGTGGAGAGAGTGGTCAGATCACTTTCAGCTCCAACTTCCCCCAGTTTGCCATGCTGCAATGCAGTCCGTCTTTTGACCATTGATTGCTCCTTTCTTAATTTACATCAATCAAGCTGGAAGTGTTGAAAAAAGGGCGACATGGCCGATAGCTTGGTAGAGTGCATGGGACTTTGAAATTTGTCCTGAGTGGCCATACTGTGTGAAGAATCGCTGTCATTTTCTTTCAAAGCTGGGCAGACTGTAATACGCTGTGAGACATATCCATGCCATAGACATTCCACACATCTGTTATTGATTTAAAGCCAAACATTAACACTGTGCAATGTACAGTATCTTTTGTAAATTTTGGACATACAGTACAATTTCAATGGTTACTGCTACTGTACATTTCTGCCTTTTCAGGATTTTCATGACCAGTGGTCTCCAGAAGGGCTCAGGGGGAGGGCTGAGTGATGTAGCCCCATGGAAGGGCCATCTGGCCTGAAGAGCGCTACCTGACTCCGGCCCCTACACCGGGGCCACGGGCACCTGGTAAAGCTGGCAAGACCTGCCTTGGCATCTTCCCAGATATGGAGAGACACCACTTCGCATTGGATGGGCCCTCCCAGCATGGAGGTCCTCTGGCTGGAAGGTTACCAAACTGAGCAAAGGAAGTTCAAAGGGTAGCTCTGCTGGAGATTCATATGCAACTTACACTCACAGTCCAACTGAAAAAGGGCTGCTTTTCAGAAATTAAGCAGCATTATAAGTAGAATCTGACCGATTTATCAGTTTATCACAGATATAGAGGCGCGAATGTTTTCCAAAATGCGGCGATATGAAAACTCTAAGCACAGTCAAACCTTGATTAATAATCAACACAGGGGACAACAATTAAAAAAAGTCCAGCACTAGGCCTGATGGTGAATGAGGGGTGTCTACAATACTCCTAGCACTGTCTGCAGCAGAGTAACTGAGC